>JANEHK010000163.1:103949-149565 GCA_025960845.1 Tachycineta bicolor | reverse complement strand
GGGCTCCATTCCCTTTCCCAGCTCCGTTCCCTTCCCTAGACACACTCCAGCCCCTGCAGGTCTCTCTTGTCAGGAGGGTTCCAGAGCTGCCCCAGCACTGGAGGTGCCCCAGCAGTGCCAGCACAGGGGATGGGCACTGCCCTGGCCCTGCTGCCACCCCAGAGCTGGCACAGCCCTGGGGCCAGTGGCCTCTTGCCCACCTGGGCACCCCTGGGCTCCTGTCCAGCCGCTGTGGCTCATGTTCTTGATGCTGTGCTTGGGAGCCTGGGTCTGTAATAATTAGTCTCATCTGTGTTAACGAGCCATTCCTGTGAAGTTTTGTCTCTCTCTGTTCGCAGGGGCACGCGATGATCGTGGAGCTTTACCCCCAGTAACGGCGCTGGGAGCGTGGTCCCTCCATCCTGTGCCTGGCGATGCCATTTCAATGCACTAATAAATCCTACACCCAGTCCTTCTTGGAGAGGGGATTTGTGGCCTTTGTCAATCCCTTTTATCTACTCAGCCAGTAATTTTTACCTAATGAGCACGCTCTATTCCACTTCCAGGAGAGGAACAGTTCATGTGGCTCTGAGTCTCTGCAGGCTCCTTGTAACTGTCTGATCCCTCTGGTAACTCTTCAGGATTTCTCCCACTGGGGAACAAAAATGATTCCAAAGCTCTGTCTGGAGAATTAAATTTGGAGATCAGAACATGAAGCAGTGGAGGTGGGTGGGCTGAGAGGGGAGGTAATGCTGTGGGGAGGAGCAGTTCTTTGGGGCAGCAGGTTCAGTCCCAGGGGCTGAGCTGGGCTCTGAGGGAGCAGTTTGCTCCATGCTGTCCAAATGTTGTTGGAATGAGCAAATTGCATCTGATGAATGAATGTCACTGATGGAACTGCAATAAATCAGGAGAAAATCCGGTTCTGGCTGTTTTCTTTCCCTCCCTTCACCTGAAATGTTTTGGGGACTGTTCCTGTGGTGGTGGCTGTCAGCTGACACCGAGTGATGGCTCTCTGAAATCATGGAATCACAGCTGCTGTGAGTGAGCAGGGGTCTTTAAAGGTCACCTAATCCACCCTCTACCATGGCAGGGACACCTCCCGCTGCCCCAGGCTGCTCCAACCCGGCCTTGGGCACTGCCAGGGATCCAGGGGCAGCCACAGCTGTGCCAGGGCCTCAACACCCTGCCAGGGAACAATTCCTGCCCAAAATCCCACCCAAATCTCCCCTTTTCCAGCTCCAAGCCATTCCCTGTGTCCTGTCCCTCCATCCCTTGTCCCCAGTCTCTCTCCAGCTCTCCTGGAGCCCTTTAGGCCCTGCCGGGGCTCTGAGGTGTTGATAAATTTCAAGTGTGCAGGGCTGTCTCTGCCAAGTATTGGGGAAGATGAGCCAGTTCTTTTGTTTTGTATCCTCATTATTTTCTTCATTTGTTCCCCATGGCTTCGTGATGCTGAGGATGGCTGCTGTTACCTACCAGGGAACAGAATTTCTCCTAAAGCACCTCACAATCACTTTTTATGACAGGAGCAGTTCCTGCCACCCACCAGCTGCTGCCCTGCCCTGCTCCAGGGCTCGGCTGAGATAAGGGATGGGTGCAACACCCGGCCCGTCCTGTTTATCCTTCATCGGAGATCTTGCGCCACAGCACTGCTCCAGGAGGAGACGGTAACTGCCAGGGCCCGAGCAGGGCCGGGGTTGCTTTAGAATCAGAATCGTTCCGGGTGGAAAACTGCGATCATCCAGTCCAGCCACACCCCCAGCGCTGCCAAAGCCTCTGCTCCACGTCCTCTAATGTCACATCCACGCTGTTAAACCCCTCCCGGGATGGGCACTCCAGCCCTGCCCTTCAAAAACACCACCATGGGCAGGTGGCTTTTTTTTGGGGGGGGTTTAACCCCTTCCACGCTGCGGGGGCAGAGCAGCGCTCTGGGGAGCTGCAGGCGGGGGCTGGTCCGCACACGCCGGGCCGGGCAGGGCTGCAGCCCGTCGGATGTGATTCATCCCGGAGGCTCATCCCGCTCCTCCCCTGCTCCGCCGGTGCCTCTCCCGCGTCCCCGCCGCCTTTGGGACCTTCGCTGCCATCGCCACCGGCGTGGCCGGAGCCGCTCCGGTGCGTCCCGCGCCCGTGGGGAGGTGGAAGGTGCTCAGGGTGGCGGGGTGGGCTGGGGGAGCCTCGGCAGAGCTCCTGAGCGGTTCCCGGTGTGGATGGAGCCCAGTGGGACCCGGCCCTGTGCCTCGGCTCTCCGGGATGCCCGGGGCGGGGGTCTCTTGTGCCAGGCAGGGCCGTGGTGGGGAGCGCTCGGGGCTGTCGGGGCACGCCCGGGGCTGCGCCAGCGCCGGGGCAAAGGTTCCCTTCGCCGTCCTGGTGTCGGGAACGGACCCGGAGCGAGGTAGGAGAAGGGAGGGGTAAGAAGGAGGGGGTCAGAGGATAAGAAGGAGGGGGTCAGAGGTAGGAGGAGTGGGGGGATAAGAAGGAGGGGGTCAGCGGTAGAAGGAGGGAGGGGATAAGAAGGAGGGGGTCAGAGGTAGGAGGAGAGGGAAGCCGGGCGGTGCCGGTGTCCCCTGCGGGCTCAGGTGTCACCAGCGTGTCACGGCGGGGTGGCGAGGGGACCGGGACCCCGGGGAGCAGCTCCTTGTGCTGGGGGGGACACAGGCTGTGTGCCCCCAGGAGGGACCGCGGGGTGGTGGTTTGCCAGGGTGAGGGGCTGGGGGTTGTGCGGCAGGCAGGACATGGGGGGGCTGGTCCAGGGGACCCCCCCCGCCCCGCTGACGGAGCCACGTTTGCAGGGAGCCAGAACTGCCCCCGTGCCCTGTCCCCGGCCCCACATGGAGCTCCTGGTGCAGGAGGGGGCTGAGGGACCCCTGGAGGGGAGCCCCGAGGCTGAGGTGAGAGTGGGAAGGGGCTGAAAACCCCAGTAATGGAGGGAGGACAACATCCATGGATGGGGATGTGAGACCCCCACAGGTGGAGGTTTGGGGACCCCCACGAATGAAGGACGTGGGATCCCCCCAAGGGGAGGATGGGAGACCCCATGGGTGGCTGTTCGGGTTTCCAGATGGGTTCGGGGATTTAAGGGACCCCCATGGGCAGGGGCTGGGGGGATCCCCACGGGTGAAGGTTGGGGGATTCCTACGGGTGGATCCCCGGGCGTGGAGGATGGGGGACCCTCACAGGCAGGGATTTGGCGACCCCCAAGGGCCGAGGACGGGGACGAGGCTGCAGCCACCAGCATCGCTGCAGGGACGCGACCGCGGGCTGTGCGTGGGGCGGCTCACAGAGGTGCCAGCTTGACCCTGCGGCTTCCAGGGACAAGCGGCTCCTCCTCTCCTCCCGCACAGGAGCCCGAGGGGCCGCAGCAGCCGGCGGGGCGGTGGTCGCAGGCCGAGGTGGGCTCCTGGCTGGCGGCTCACGGCGGGGCGGAGGGGCTGGCGGAGCTGGCTCGGGAACACGCTCTGACGGGCCGAGCGCTGCTGCGCCTGACGGAGGGCTCCCTGCGGCGCATGGGGGTCACCCCGCGCAGCCGGCGCCGGGAGCTGCTGCGGGAGCTGCTGCGGCTGCGGCTGCAGCAGGAGATGCGGGAGCTGCGGAGCATCGCTGGCGGTGAGCATCCCCCGCGCCGGCGGCTGGGCGGAGGCTGCAGCCGCCCGGGAGGTGGTGGTGTGAGAAACGGGGCTCGCTCCTTAAAATTTGGAAAGGTTTCATGTTGCGGGCTTTCCCCGCTTTTCAGGTGGTTTCCGAGTCTTTTGCCCACCTGCACAGCTCCGAGCCAAGCCGAAGGAAGAGACGGAGTTTTCAGGTTTAGATTTTTCAAGGTTGCACATTTCGTTTATTTTTTCTTATCTTACAATTCTCTCAGAGTCCAACACGATGTTTGCAGCTGCATGGACTTCTCACGTCACCCCCCGAGCTGGGCAGTCCCTTATCTTTTATACTAATTGCTACGTATTTCTTATTTACTATTTCTTACCAATGTCTATCACTATTACTAAAAAGGTCACCTATACACTGACCCAATCCTCACAAACTGCTTTGTGCCAACGTCACTGCAGAAATGGAGTGAGGAAAGGAGAAGGAAGAAGAAGGAGACAATGCCCCAGATTCTCCATTTTGTCCCCATTCACTCCAGTGCTATGAACCTAAAATTACTGTTTTTTCACCCTGTGATATACTAAACTACAAGCTTTCACACTCTTGTGGCCTGCAAATCCTCTCTCAGTTTAGGAAGTTTTTCCCATGGACTGAGATCAAAGCCAGTGTCTCTCTGAGCTCTGGGCTGGGGTCCCAGACCCCCCTGCCCAGGTCCCTGACCCTCCAGGACAAAGGAGTGCCCTGGACTCCAACAGTTTCCTAAGGGAGAAAGCAAAAGTAGCAGCGCTGGGCGCTCATCCGGAGCACACAGTTAGTTGTAGCGACACTTCTTAGATACTTTTTCATTGCATTGGTCAAATGCAGGTTTATGAGGATTATGCATATTCAAACATTCCTTTGAGTTGACATTTTCTGGGAATTCTTTAGCTTAGAGCACGCGCCACAATGCAGACGTGATTTTGAGAGTTTTGTGTTGGATTTCCTCACGAGGCCCCCTGGTCTGTGGTTTGACAGTTATTGACAGCCGAAGGGTGGGGGGCAGATTTTTTTTTTTGTTTTTTTGCTCTTTCGGTGTTATTTGCTTGGTTCTTTTCAATGCTATCTTATACAGACCATTTTTACAAGCACTTTTAGTCAATGTTAGTTATTTCACTACTGTTAGTTAGGTACGAAAATAAAGGCATCAGTTATTATTTCACAACTACAACTACTTCTGCAAAAGTTAATGTTATAATACACAGGACATAGTCTCTATTTTTAATAGAGAGCCTAAACTATAATATATTTATCACACTAAAATCTATAATCTATACAGGGATTAACCATTTTAGGCCGACAAATTACACTATATCAAAAGCAGTTAAGAGGTGACTACAAACTTCATTATAAATATTTATTTGTATAAATATAAATAATTTGCAAAAGCCAATATAATAGCGAAACCCAACAACCACATATTTATTCATAAAGTATTTATACTATTATTCTATTTTTATTATTATTTATAAATAACTATAATATATATAACTATAAATAACTATAATATAAATAACGTAGTTATTTATAACAGTGTCACCTTCCCTCCTCTCCCCAGAGTGAAGATGTTGTCCCTGAGGGTGTCACGGAGCCTGTGGGAGCAGAGGACATGGAGTGCAAGGACAAAGCAGCTGGGATTGAGCAACATACGCAGGAATAGTGCTGGAGGAGCCCTGAGATCACTGTGACCCCCCCTCCTGAAAAATCCAGAGCCTGCCCAGTGCAGGAGTTGATAAGGACAGCAGAAGCAAAATTTGATCCACGAGGCTGGGCAGTTATCTCAGCCAGGCAGAAAGTAGTTCCAGAGCTGATCTTGTGCGAAACAGGGGATCACAAACACTCACTGGAGCGCTGAAAAACTTGGAAAACGTCCGCAAAAATCTGTAGTCGGGTCTAAAGCGGCTCAGGTTGTGCAATCAAGAATCCAACGAAGTGTAGTTCGTTAAAGAAACGACCCAAACGAGGCGGACAACATAACGCTGGGAGCCATAAAATCTGGAAATGTTCTTGGTGAGCATTGGCAGTTTGATTTTTACTGAGTTGCCCGGACAAGGGAGGTATAAATCCCTCGTGGTTCTGGTGGATTCCTTTTCTGGGAGGCCAGGAGCCTTCCCTTGTCACACCAACCAGGTGAGGGGAGTGACTGAAGAGCTGTCAAACCAAATAATACCTGGATTGGGGGTGCCTTTGATGCCTTGAGAAGGCTGGCCTGGAAAAGAGACCAGACAGTGCTAAGAGGATAAAGTAGGTATTTATTGTATTTAAGGATCCTCCTTCAGCAGTACAAGAGCCTGGCAAGGGCTACACCCCAGGTAGACCCAAAACGTTACAAAATGGTCACAGAATGGACACAAAATGGTCACAAAATGGTCACAAAATGGGCACAAAATGGTCACAAAATGGACACAAAATGGATACAAAATTGGCACAAAATGGACACAAAATGGTCACAAAATGGACACAAAATGGACACAAAATTGGCACAAAATGGACACAAAAATGGACTCAAAATTGGCACAAAATGGACACAAAATGGTCACAAAATGGATACAAAATGGTCACAAAATGGACACAAAATTGGCACAAAATGGACACAAAATGGTCACAAAATGGACACAAAATGGACACTAAATGGGCACAAAATGGACACTAAATGGACACTAAATGGTCACAAAATGGACACCTGGTCACAAGGTCTCACACTTTTATAAGTTTTGGTCCATTTGCATGTTGGGGTTTAATTGTCCAATTTCACCTTCAGATTATGAAGTCCCACCCTTCTTGTTTTCTCTCTTCAGCCCACTGTTGTTTGTGCTTTTGGGCCTGAAAAATTGTAACCGTTGTGCTTGGTCTTCAGCAGGAAAAGGATTTATTTTGTCCACCTACCCCGTGAAGAGAGTTTAATGACACTTAATATGAGGCTCAGAACTGCACCCCTAGGCAGCTCAGAATCTGAAGAACATGGAAGTTAAAACTTAAGGCGCCCTCTTTGGGAATGTCATCAGACAGAGGTTCCCATGTTGCTGCAGAAATGATACAACAGCTTAGGAAAGCCTTGAGAGTAGCTTGTGGTCTTCACTCATGATAACACCCAAAGCAGTGGCCAAATGGAGGGAGTGACTCGTACAAATTGGGTAAAATATGCCAGGAAACCTCCTTGACCTGGGTCCAAGCCTCACCTGTTGCTCTATTTCAAAGAATTCAGCTGCGTTCAGCAAAATCAGCCCCCGTGAGCTGCTCTGTGGTCGACCCTGCCAAGTGCCACGCTCCAGGAAACACAGGTGCTGAAAGGAGGAGTCGGTTTGAGTAATTACCTCATTTCTCTCAGTAAAACCTCACAGGATCTCCAGACTGACGTGATTGGATTCGCCAAGGCCTGAATTCCAGCCAGGAGATTGGGTCTGACTGCGTGAGTGGGCAGCTGCTCCTCTGCAGCCAAAGTGGAAGGGGCCTTTCCGAGCACTGCTGACAACTTTTATTGCGTTGGAACTGGACGCAGTAAAATCGCCGATGTCACCGAGATGCACAAAGCAATCACGCAGACATAAATCATTTGAAAGCAGAGAACCCTCTGATTCCAGCTCACCACCTCAAGAACGGAGAGAGCAGGAAAAAGAAGGGCTTCCTTGTTTATTCTTTACTTTTTATACATTTGTGGATCTGGCAGAAGATTGGCTTTTTGGGTTTCCACCCCTCATCCTCAGACCCACTGTCAGTTACAGTTGTTTTTCAGGTTAGAAATATGCAAACAAAGGACAAAGAATGAGAAACATTTTGTTTATGTTACATCTATGGGAAAGGTAGAAAACTGCTCCTAATATTGTACAGTAACCAAAAGATCTGACTCCATTATGAATTTCAAGAAGGCTAATAAGAAAGCTCAGAAAAACCAGGGTAACACGCCGGTACATTGTTCCAGAATTAAAACAGAATTAACAGGGCCAGAGCCCCTTGGGGAGAAGTCAAGAGCTTGCCACAAGCTGTTTTACAAAACCAAATGGCACCAGACCTTGCTTTAGCATCCCAAGGAGGAATGTGCACTGTCATGAACTCCAGTTGCTGTGTATTCATCGATCAAAGCGGTAGAGTGTCTACAGATGTCCAGGAAATCTGGAAACAACCCCAAATTTTGCAACGCACAGCTCAAGATTCCTCCGTGGGCACCCAGCTGGACTTGGTAAAACATCTGTTTATGATCACTGCCATCATCATTGCTGTATGGTTTTAGCCTGCATCACGATCCAGTGTTGCAGCTGTTTTAACGCCTTACACTCCGAAAGGAAATGGAAATTTAATTTAAGAGACCGGCTCCCACAAGGAACTTCAATCTCGAGGAAAGGGAGGATTAGGCAAGGACAGAAGAACAGCACACCCTCGGGGAAACAAAGGGTGTAACTCAGGCAAACTGAAGTCACGAAAAATGCGAGCAGGATGCCAGCTCAGCTCTGCAAGGCTGACAAAGCAGAAGTTACGCAAAACAAGGATATTGCCCTTGCTCAAATGCAGGGGTCAAGGAACATGCCCTGAAAAAGGACACTGGACGTTGAAGAGAGACCCCAAAGAACCAGAGAAGGACTTCTGGTAAGGGGTGTGACTGTGTAAAATAAAGTAAGTAGGGACAGCTGATGAATATGCAATCAGTGTGTATGGTAAAAGCTCTGTTCATCCAACACTCGTCAGACTCCATCGGAGCAAGCGTCCCCCAAATGAACCGGGGCTGCAACAAAGAACTGCTGCTTCCTAATACTCAAAACTGTGTTACAAAGTTTCTCTCCAGCCGATTTTCGGTATCGGTCTGGTGTGTTCTATCGTGCAGAACTGCAATCTCAGCTGGTTTTTCTACCGCTTCCAATCAGTGTTGTGATATATGACCTAAAGTTAATTCGTGTTAGGTATTGTGATATGTAATTAATTCACGGTAAAATGTAATAATATGCAATGTAAAATTGATCTGCGTTCAGTCTAATTTAAGATCAGTAAACCTAAAAGTGTGTTTAGGGTTAACTAAAACTAAAACGGCAGGGAGGGACGAGAGGGTTGGGGGAAAAAGGAATTCCTGCCCGGAACAGCTTCAGGATAACCAAACAAAGAGGGCTAAAAGAACGGAAAATGGGAGATGGGTGCGCTAATTAGAACCAGATCGGTATCTTATCTGTTCCAGCCCGATTTAACATTTCCAAACCTTCTCCGGACACAGCAATCATGACATTGTTCCACTCTGAGAATCCATTCAAGAACTCCGAACTCCGGACCTGAACATGAATACCTAATGAAGCTACCAAGAAGCAAGAGTTCTACAGTCTCTGTCCACTTTCAGCAGAAGACTGTATAAAAACCAGCAGTGTTGGACACAATTTGTGAACAGAGGGGGTGGCGGGCTGACAGAGTCCCTTACTGTGTTCACCCAGTGCGGAAACCCCGGGATCCGATGCTGTCCCTTTTAATTGTGGCTATTGGAGACTGTGTTTAATTCTCAAAATAAAATTCTAAATTTTGATTCATGGAATTTGGCTTGGCGATTTTATTGCAAGTGTGATATGTGTGTCCCACCTTTGGGCGATGTACCCTGTGCTGATAACAGTCCACTCTCTCTCTCTCCAGGGCATGCACTGTAGAAATGACTTCTCTGCTGCAGACTCCAGGACGGTGTGGATGAATGTAGAAGAGAGATCTCTGAAGTTGGGTTTTAGAAGATGAGGTTTAGTGTAAAGGATGTGAGGCCTTGCTTTGAGTTGCCAGGCGCAGCTCGTGGCAAGGCCTAGGGAGTGGGGAAAGGGAGAGGTAGGGAGAGGAAATTCCAAGAGAGGAAAGTCCTGGGAGAAGGGTGCCAGGCAAAGAGAGAGAGGGGAAAGGGGAAAGAGCAAAGAGAGCGTCCAGCCCCCTTGGGACCCCTTATCAGGGGGCTTCAAGGTGGGCTGGGACAGGACTTGGGCCAATGGGGTTACAGATAGCTGATACTTCAGGAGAGGGTTACAGGTGTGGGATGAACCGTACATTGGGGTGAGACAGAACATTCCATTTGACCTCTGGGTCTGGCTGCAGGTGACCTTCAGCTGGTCACATAACTGTTTTCCCAGACATTCAGTAGCTAGGACATCTCAAACATCAAAACTTGCTCTCAATTTTATCTCACAGGTTTCACACTCTCAGAATCTAAGCAATCATATTTATAGGGCTTTCTGGCTTCATCCTCCCCAACAATGCACTACACCAAAAGAATCTGTCCAGATGTTCGCTTTCTTTCACTCAGTTCCAATACCCACATTAGAGCAACCAGTTCATCCCTCTGCACTGAAGCATCTAACGCTGGAGCCTTGGATTCAGTTATCTCACACAGGGTCACCACCGAGTATCCAGATGTGTTTCCCACTGGAAACAAAGCTACTTCCATCGGTGTACAGTTCCCAGCGTGAGTTCTGTAATGGGCTGTCCTTTAAACCCAGCCAGCTGGAATAAACTTCTTTGATTGTTTGTTGCCAGTCATGTCCTGGAGTACTTTCTCCTTTGGTGGCTGATGGAAACACAGCAGGATTAACACCAGAGGAGGGTTTGAGGGTCCAAGGTACCACTTGATAGGCAGGCAGTGGTCCCCCTTTCCGTTCCAAGCTGTCCTGCTTTAGGGACAAATTTGGGAGAAAACCCCTGAATAGGATCCCTCCGGGAAGGAAACCCAAGTGGCCCCTCCCTCCAACCAGTCTGGTAAAAAACTTCTTTGGAGAAAAGCGGAAAAAACTATTTTACTTAACAAACGAAGTGCATACAAGTATAAAGAATGAATAACACGAAACAATAAAACCTCTCGTTCTGGAGTGAGATGGCAAATTGAGAAAGTCCTTGCCGTGGGTGGAGCTCAGCTCTCTCTCAGTCTCTCCTCAGTTCCAGTCCCTCCGGAGCTGCTGGAAAATGCCGAGCTCCAGGCCCCAGTGCAGCCCCCAGTGCTCCCGTGGGTTTTCTGTCCAGGGCAGGTTTGAACAGTCCCAGTAAAAAAGGAAATGAAACAGTGCAGGGAAGTTCTCTGCCCTGGCTGGGTAAAACTAACTGAAAGCAAAGAGATCTCTGTCCTGAAGTGTCTCCAGGCCTCAGCTGAACACCCAGCCCTGAGAGGAATGTGGAGTCAGGCAGTTCTCTCAAAACAAACTCCATGCTTCTCCTTGCTCTTAGAACCAGTTTTAAGGGCACAGAACTGAATAAACAGCACAAACAGAGCAAAGGATTGGGGATACAAACATCATAAAGTCACCCTAGGACACAAGCCCATATGTGGTACCATCTATGGTACAGAGACCGTCCTGCTTTGACCCAGGGTCAATTTAGGAACTTCCTGAATCAATAGCACCATAGCCGTGACTGCTCACAAGCAGCTGGGCCATCCTTGGCATAAAGGGAATAATTCAAAAGGTCATCTGGGGTCTGGCAAACCCAGTGATGGAGCCCCCAGCAGTGTTTTCTTAAAGTCTTTGAAAGCAGCCCAAGTATAATTACCATATGATAAAATCTTTATGGGCGGTTTTACAAGCTCATACAAAGGTTGGAGCAAAAATCAAAGTTACTGACCCACTCCTTGACTGTTCTGGGAAAGGCACACAATTCCCTTGCAGTTCATGCCTCATGCTTACTTTCCTTTGGCCTCAGAGAATTTCAAAACCCAGGAAGGTCACAGTCATTTCCATCGCTTGGGTCTTCTCCCTCAACAGCTTGTAATTATTTAATCTTAAAAAGTTCCAAAGTTCAACAGGTCTCGGTCCTGTTCTTTAGTTTTGCCCAGCAGGACTTCATCAACATATTGCAATGGAGGCCCTTGTGGATTAAAGGACTTCTGCTCTTCTCATTCCTTTGTCAGTTGATTCCCAAAAACTGTAGGGCAGTTTTTTGAATCCTTGTGGCGGCGCAATCCCGTCTTTGGGTTTTCCCACTTCAATGTGAATAATTCCTGGCAGTCACAGCCTAAAGGTGTGCAGAGAAAAGCGTCCTTTGAATCTATCACAGTGAAACACTCACAATTGTCTTTTAGCACGGTTAAGAGTGTGTATGGGTTAACTACGCTGTTTTATCGATTGCTTTTAAGTATTTTAATTTGAATGTCCCTTGCACGAAATTTGATCTCTGCACCCAGTTTTTACAGTGACTTGCCTCCTAATAATGGTTTTGGAGAGTTAGGCAGACGTGGACTACCCATAATTTTCCCAGTTTGAATTTCATTCGCTTGAAAAAAGGGGAGTGAGTCCCAGTGACACCACCGGCACTGACAAGTGTGATGGAGTCATCATTTACCTTCCCTTGCAGGGTTATTTGATACTGAATAACAGCTCCTGTGTCTACCAAAAAATTCTAGTTTTTAACTTCTCAGTGTGGCTGTGACCAGAGGCTCTGCTGAGGAGGAGGCTTCTGGTCCCCTTCACAAGTCCTCTGCAATTGTCAGGAGAGGGATCAGGGAACTCCTGGGTTTTAGCTGAGTGTAGCAACGTGCAGTTACAGAGTTCATCATGTCCAGGGAGGTCACACTACTGGTGCCAGCAGGAGAACAGACGAGGTGGATCTCTGTTTTTTTAAGCTCGAGAATCCATTTATTACCCAGGGGGACGCAGACGAAAGACCAGGCAAAGGCAGAGTTGTGGGGTTTTTATAGGGCATTGCAGGGGTGGAGTTTAGGGTTTGGATCAAGGGAGGAGTTAATACTAAAAAGAGGGGTAACATCAATTCCTGCCTCCTTAGAGCAGGAGCACTCCACAGCTGAGGACGCTCCCGCTTTTAATGCCCACCCTTTTTGCAATTTGCAACTTTTGCCTTCCTCCTCAACTTTCTCTTGCATTTATTGCTTTCTCATCCGTGGCTGCAGCTGTGCTTCTGTGAGAATTTCAGTTCGTAACCGGGCAGAAACACCAATCCGTGTAGCAGTTTCCAGTTCACCAATTTCTATTACCCAAAATTAGTGCAGCGGTTTGAGTGCCTTCTGGAATAATTTATTCTTTTTTCTGCTGTGAGATCGGATTAGGAGAGAAGCAACTTCTCTGCAGAAGCCGGGCAATGTGTGGCTGATGAGATTTCTGTTGCGCATCCTGGCCAGAACAAAGTCATGCCTTGATCCTCTAACTCTAAAAAAGGTGTTGTTGGGGGGAGTTTTTTGTTCCTCCTGCAGTTCTGCTGGCAACGGGACACTGTGAAAAGGGCCTCTCCCATTTTTGAGCACGTGGTGTGCTCCTCAGTGTCTGTGTGTGCTTTCACGTGTGTGTGAGTGTGCAAGGGGGAGGGTGTGCCCTGCCCCACTGCCCGCTGCTCAGACCCCTGCAACCCCTGGGAACGTCACCAACACTGCGAGGAAAAACAAAAGCTCTCCAACATCGTTCTTTGTAGAAAAATGCCTTCTTCCCTCCTGCTGCTGAGGACTCCAGGACGGTGTAGATGAATGTAGACGAGAGATCTCTGAGGTTGGGTTTTAGAAGAAGAGGTTTATTGTCTAGAGTGTGAGGCCTTGCTCGGAGCTGCCAGGTGCAGCTGTGGCATGGCCTTGGAAGGTGGGGGCAGTGAGAGATAGAGAAATTCCAAGAGCAAGATGCAAGAGGCAAGAGAGAGGAGAAAAGGAGAGAAAAGAACAGAAAAAAAGGAGGGAGGCCCACTCTCGCAGCCCTCTGATAAGGGGTCTCGAGGTGGGCTGTAACAGGCTTGTCCCAATGGGGTTACAGATCCTTGATACTTCAGGGGAGGTTACATGTGTGGGATGAATTATACATTGGGGGTTGTTTTTGCAGGCATCTAGTAGCTAGGACATTTTAAACATCAAAACTTACTTTCAATTCTATCTCAGTTACAGGTTTCACATTCTCAGAGTCCAAGCAATCATATTTATAGGGCTTTCTGGTTTCATCCTTCCCAACAGTTCTTAGTTTTATGTTGGAGTCCAGGGCGTTCCTTTGGTTGCCCTGGAGGGTCAGAGACCTGGGCAAAGGGGGTTCTGGGACCACAGCCCAGAGCTCAAAGAGACACTGGATTTGATTTCAGTCTGTGGGAAAAGCATTGCAGGCCACAAGAGTGTGAAAGATTGTAGTTTAGTATATCACAGGGTGAAAAAACATTAATTTTGGATTCCTAGCATTGAAGTGAATGGGGACAAGATGGAGAATTCGGGGCGTTGTCTCCTTCTTCTTCCTTCTCCTTCCCTCACTTCACTTCTGCAGTGACGTTGGCACAAAGTAGTTAGTGAGGATTGGGTCAGAGTAAAGATGACCTTTTTAGTAATAGTGATAGACATTGGTAAGAAATAGTAAATATAAAATACGTAGCAATTAGTATAAAAGATAAGGACAACCCAGAGACAGGGGGAGTCACCAGAAGTCCAAGCCACACCAAACATCTTCTGGACACTGAGAAAATTGTAAGATAAGAAACAATAAACAAAACATGCAACCTTGAAAAATCAGAGCTCGAAGACTCCGTCTCTTTCATCCGTTTGGCTCAGAGCTTTGCAGAGGGCAAAAAAGACTCTAAAACCACATGAATGTAAGGGAAAGCCCGGACATCTGGAGTCCCCAGTTGGGCCTCCTGAAAAGGAGCACCGAAAAGGGTCACAGCAACCTCTGCAGAAACACTTTTAGAGAACCAAGACGTGACGTTATTATGGCTAGGATGCTGTTCTGGCCAGGGTTTGCAGCAGAAATTTTTTCATCCACACATTGATTGGCTTGTGCGTAAAAAAAAAAAAAAAAATCATTTCAGCACACGTGATTTTTAGTAGAAATTTCCCCCGAATTTTATACAGTCAAACCCCATAGAAATTCATTGGTTCAGTGGTGGCTGGTCCCAAGTTATGCTGTTGCTAGTATTCGGTTCCCTGTTGGTTACAGATTTCTTTGCCTCTGATCCTAATTTGGTCCTCATTCCTTGGTTCTCTTATCAGTTTTTTCTGGACCAGGTGTATCTGACCGTGCCAGGTGTGATGTGTGGAATCGACACTCCTTGCTGGTTTTTATCTTTTGTGCATCTTCTGTGCTACTCCCAGTTTTTTGAGCTGCTAAGATCATCAGGCCTCCAGTGCTAAAACGGTCCTTTGAAAAGAAACTTCAGCTCTTTTTCCCACAGGGCAAAAAGGTGAACAAAACCCCTGGCTAAAGTTACACAAAATTTTGCATCATTTCCAACAGGAACACCCTGTTCTTGGTGTTCCTTTTATCCCCTTCACCCCAAACCCAGGGCGTTTCCCTCCTGCCCTGTGCCTTCCTGCTCCAGGGGGTCCTGTGCTGAGGGAGAACCTCTCCCAGACCATCAGCGTTTCTTCTATGCCAAAAGCAGAGAGAGATTTTGGGAGCAGCCTGGCCCCATGGCCTGACACCCCAGATCCTGGGTGCAGGCACCATCTGTGACCTCTTCCTGTGCTGGAAAACACGATGGGAGCTGCTGTTGGCAACCCCTGAGCCGAGGGACTGGACCTTATTGTCCCCTGGGTGTTATTAATGGATCCTCGGTGGGTTTGCCAGGCTGGCTCTGTCTGCAGGAGCTGTGCTGGGGGTCCCTGTTTCCCATCTTCCATCTTCTGGCCTTGCCCCAGCCCAGGGAATCTCTCAGACCTGCACGAGCTCAAGGGATGACGGCTTTGGAGGTTGTCTCTGGTGTCCTGGTGGTGTTCAGAGCACAGAGCTGATGTGATGGCACCAACAAGCATCTCCCCCCATCCCTCCTCTCCTCAGAGCTGGGGGTGTTCAGCTGGAGAGGAGAAGGATCCAGGGAGAGCTCAGAGCCCCTGCAGGGCCTAAAGGGGCTCCAGGAGAGCTGGAGAGGGGCTGGGGACAAGGCCTGGAGGGACAGGACACAGGGAACGGTTTTCCATGGCAGAGGGCTGGAGAGGGGCTGGGGACAAGGCCTGGAGGGACAGGACACAGGGAACGGTTTTCCATGACAGAGGGCAGGGCTGGATGGGATTTTGGGCAGGAATTGTTCCCTGTGAGGACGGACAGGCCTCGGCACAGGATCTGGGTCCAGTTCTGGGATTTCCATCATCCAGGCCAAGGAGAGCAGGGTGGGTGGCTTCCAGCCAGGAGCCCCAGCCTCTGCCCAGCAGCTCTGCTGCTTTTCATGGAATCATAGAATCATTAAGGTAGGGAAAGACCTCCAACATCCCCAAGTCCACCTGTTACCAAAAAAAATTTCCACCCCCTAACGAGGCAGCAGCAGTTTCGCTTTCACACTGCTGCAAGGAAAACACATGATTTACAGGAAAGCAGTAGCTGCTCCCCCACTGCTCACACATAGCAGAGGAAACAGCTCCCTCCAAAGAAATCAGGACTGGCTGAGCTCAGCTGGACCTCTCCCATCCCAGGAGCTGCAGGACACGGAGAGAGAAGGTAGGGACCTGGGGATGAGATGTGGAGCCGGGAGCAGCTCACTGAGGTTCCAGGAGAGCTCAAAAGAGGCTTGGTTTGGATTGATGTTTATAGTGATCCATTGGCAGGGCCGACCTGGAACTGAGACTGGACAGAGCTAAGAGAATAAAGCAGATATTTATTGAAAGGCCTTAAAGGATCCACCTTGGGAGTGAGAGGAATGAGATTTGTCTTCACAAACAAGCCCTGGGTCTGCTGGTAGATAAAACTAGCACTGAGAGATGAGAGAAACAATGGGAAGGATTCTATGATTGATGAATGGAAATGAAGATAGTTGCCTTTACAGACAAACTGTAGGTTTGTTTATAAATGAAATTGAATATTGAAAGATGAAAGCAACAATGGGGAAAAACCCATAAATCCCATAAGAATTAAAAATTAGGGGGGTTCTACATGAAAAGGGGAATCTTAGGCATTTTGGGAAGTCTGCACCTCTCAAGCACCTCAGCCAATGAGGAAAGAGAGAGGGAAATGCAGCCGGGAAATTGGGATAAAAAGGAGGCTGAGTCCTCTGAAAAACCGAGAGACCCCAGGGGAAATGCCCCATGGCCTCTCCCTTTATTGGAATAAAGTAAAAGGACTCCTCTGTCTCCTTTCTGGACATCAGCGTCTGGTGATCATGGATTAATTTTCCTAACAGTAAGTACATGAGCCTGGCCAGGGCTGCACCCAAGGTGGACCCAAAATGGTCACAAAATGGATAAGTGGTCACGAGGTCTCACACTTTTATAAGCTGTGGTCCATTTGCATATCGGGGTTTAATTGTCCGATTGCAGCTTCAGATTTTGAGGTCCCATCCTTCTTGTTTTCTCTCTTCAGCCCACCCTTGTTTGTGTTTTTGGGCCGGAAAACTTGTTAACAGTTGTGCTTGGTCTTCAGCAGGAAAAGGATTTATTTTGTGTCCCTGCTCTGTGCAGGGAGCTGACTGACACTTAACAGGAAGCTCAGAGCTGCACCCCTTGGCAGCACAGAATCTGAAAAATGCGAAAGTTAAAACTTAAGGCATCAATAGAATCAATGGCCCAAATAACTCCAAACAAAACAAAACAAAATTTTTTTTTTTTTCCTAATAATATTTTTAATTACAAATTTTGCAGTGGCCCTTGTAGCTGGGTAAGCTTTTATCCAGTAATTTAGTTGGTCTACTAACACTAAAAAATACTTCCATCTACCAACTTTTGGAAGCTCAATACAATCCACTTGAACCCTTTCAAAGGGTCAGTATGAAATTTTTTTTACCCTGTCGGGGTTTGTTTCATTAACTTTTTGTTAACCTTTTGACATCCATGTCTTATTTGTTCGGCCATTTTAAAAATTCCAATTCACCCATAATACTTTAAAAAAAAAAACTCACACAAGGCCCTTGCTCCCCAAGGCTCTTAAACCCTTTCAAAGGGTTAGTATGATTTTTTTTTTACTCTCTCGGGGTGTGTTTCATTAACTTTTTGTTAACTTTTTGACATCCATGTGTTATTTGTTCGGCCATTTTAAAAATTCCAATACACCCATAATACTTAAAAAAAAAAAAAAAAAAAAAATAGAATCACACAAGGCCCTTGTTCTCCAATAAGTGCATTGATGTAATTGTTTGGGGTTTTTTTTCTTTCTTTTTTTTTTTTTTTTTTTCCTTTTGGGCACAGGCCTGTACCCATTTTCTCCTGTTCTTTTTTAGCCTTTGATTTTTTTATAGCTTCCTTCTCCTGAGAGCTATAAACTTCTGGCAGCTCTTCTGTTATGGTATTTAGCTGAATTTTTTTTTTTTTTTTTTAATTTTTAAATTCCAAAGCTGATTCTTTGGCAGCCCAATCAGCTGTGTTATTTCCCCTTGCTGAATAGCTCGTTCCCTTCTGATGGCCTTTTGCATGTACTACAGCTCTCTCTCTCTTTTGGTCCTTTTAGTGCTTCAAGCACTTTGAGTATCAATTCTTCCTAAATCAACCCTTTCCCTTGGGTGTTGATCAAACCCCTTTTTTTCTAAACCTTCCCAAAGGTATGTACAACCTCAAAAGCATATTTTGAATCAGTATAAATAGTCCCCACTTTGTCTTTCAGGAGTTCTAAAGCCCAGTACAAAGCACATAACTCCCAATGACCAGCTGGAATTTAATCATCTCTTCTCTTTACTGTCACTAGCGTATTTTTCCAATCAACAGCTGCGTACCCTGATCTTCACTTCCCTTCCAACACCCTCGACGAGCCATCAACAAAATATTTTTCCCCTTTAGGTAATTCCATTTTCCATAGATCAGGTCTTATTTTGGTTCGCAATTCAATTATCTCCACACAATCATCAATGGGCTCCTCAGCTGGCTTCCCACATAAAAATTGAGCAGGATTCTGGGCAGGAGAAACCTTAAGCTCCAATTTAGGGGAATGTATCAAGACAGCTTCATATTTTAAAATCTGGCTATTAGAAAGCCACTTTTCTGCTTTCTGATGAAAAATGCCCTGAATGTTATGAGGTGTGTACACCATCAAGGGTACTCAAAAGGTAATTTTTTTTTTTTTTTACTTTTTCCACTAAAAGTGCTGTAGCTACAACAGCTTGTAAATATTCTGGCCATCCCTTGCAAACAGGATCTAACAATTTAAAATAATACCCCACTGGTTTCCTTTCCTCTCTCCAGTCTTGGGTTAGTAGCCCATGAGCTGCATGTTAACAAAATTTAAAAATAACTGAAAAGGTTTTTTGTCGGTTTGTGGTTTTTGTTTTTTTTTTCAAATCTGGGAGGCTGAGCACTGGGGCCTGAATTGGGGCAACCTTTAAATGTTCCCATTTCTCTTCATCCTCTTGGTTTCATTTTACTGCTCTTGCTGTTAACTTTTTATATAAAAAATTTACTTTTTGACTATAGCTTTTTATCTATTGCTTACAATATCCTAATAACCCCAACAGCTGTTACAACTCCCTCTTTGTACTGGGAGAAAATAAGGCAAGTATACAAAATATTCTTTTAGAGTCCAGCTTCTTTGTTCCTTTATTCAGCCAATGACCCAAATATTTTAATTCCAATTTTACAAATTCTAACTTAAACTTTAAAACTTTCAAACCTTTCAATCAGTGGCTTAAGTCCTCGCCTACTATTCGGTAAAATAAAACATTGTTTCACTCTTATTTAAAACTCCAAATTTATGACGATAACCTTACTTGAATATTTAATTTACCAATTTCCCCAGGAGCATACCATACACTAGGACATATCTTTTCATCTTGGTTTCTCAGTTTATATAACCATACTTGTAACTAATCATCTTGGGGTTTTATACCAATTCTCAATGCCAACATTAAATCTCTATCTAACAGATTACATTTAGCTTTGGGACCTAATAATAAATTACTATTTAAAAAAAAAATTAATACATCTTTAATAATGGGGACCTTAAAGGCCTCCCCCTTTACTCCAATTATTTGAGCCATTTCTTGTCTTGGATTACATTTTCTTAATAATTTTTAAACCGCTGACCTTTCTGCCCCCATGTTGACTAAAAATATAACTTTTTTTTTCTTGGTGACC
Organism: Tachycineta bicolor; assembly: GCA_025960845.1. Classification (NCBI taxonomy): domain Eukaryota; kingdom Metazoa; phylum Chordata; class Aves; order Passeriformes; family Hirundinidae; genus Tachycineta; species Tachycineta bicolor. The sequence continues at coordinate 130,076 of JANEHK010000163.1, read as the reverse complement.
TACTTTTAATTTTATCAAGGGTTCTTTTGAACCAAGGGTTCAAAGGGTTCTTATTGTCCCCAAGATATAGAGTCCTTCACCCCCCTATTGTTGTTCTTCAAGCAATTTTTCATCCATCCCCTGCTTTTTGCAGTCTCTTTTGAAGCGGCCTTTCTTCCCACACTAAAAGCAGGTTAATGAAGTGGGATTTTCAGGATTCTTTAAGCTCCCACTTGTTGTTTTGATAGAGGTTTTCTTAAAGTTTCCTGGAGACTCACCTCCCCTAATGAGCTTCCCTCACTGTTGCCACAAAACCCTTATCTTCTGCCTTTGCCTTTACTTCATCTCACCGTACATAAACCTTCTGTGCTTCTTTTAACAAATCCTTTAACCCCCTCTGCTGCCAATCCTCTAACTTCTCGGGTTTCTTTCTTATATCTTTTCACGATTTTGGCACAAACTGGGTGTCACTGTGTCCTTCTCGGAGCAGCGCTCCGTCCACCAGGGCTAGCTTGGACAATGCCATCAGTCGGGGATGTTCTGAGATTCAGGTGGTTTTGGAGTCTTTTTGCCTCCTGCAAAGCTCTGAGCCGGACACAACAAAGAGACTGAGTCTTCAGGTTCTGATTTTTCAAGGTTGTGCGCTCTGTTTATTGTTTCTTATCTTACAATTCTCTCAGTGCCCAGCTAAGGTCTGTGCAGCTGCTCGGGCATCTGGCGACTCCTCCCCAGTGGGCTGTTGTTATCTTTTATACCAATTGTTACGTGTTCTTTATTTATCATTATTTGCCAATACCTATCACTTATACTGAACAGGTCATCCCTACTTTGACCCAATCTCTTTAAACTACTTTGTGCCACTGCAGGAAGTGGAGTGAGGGAAGAAGAAAGAAGAAGCAGGAGACAACGCCCCAAATCCTCCATCTTGCTCCCATTCACTTCCATACTAAAAACCCAAATTTACTGTTTTCTCACCCTGTGATAAGCTGAACTCCTCTCTTTCACACTCCTGTGGCCTGCAATCCTTCCCACAGTACAGGAAGCCTTTCCCATGGACTGGGATCAAAGCCAATGTCCCTCTGGGCTCCGTGCCAAGGTCCCAGACCCTCTGTCCAGGTCTCTGACCCTCCAGGGCAGCCAGAGGAATTCTCTGGACTCCAACAGGGGAACATTCCTCTGGATTTTGGGAGCCAGAGGAGCAGCAAAGGGAGTTTTGCCCTTATCACAGGAGAGACCTCACCGAAGGTGGAGGGAGGACTTGGACTCAGTTGGCGGGAAAAGTTCAAGGTGTTTGTTCAGTCCCACACGGGGACATCTGAACCTTAGGGAATCTCTCCAGCCGAGCCTCCCGGGGCGGGGAGCTCTGGATTAAATACAGGGGAAGGACTAAGGGAGGAGACAAACCAACATCCAGTGAGGGACAAGTGGGAGTGGAACAGGGTTGGAGGGACATTTAAAGAAACCAATGGGAACATAAAGGGAGGAACCGCCTCGGCTCCCGCCCTATCACTTGATGTCCTTACCCGAACTCTCTAGAAGCCGGGAGGAACAATCCAATGACAGACAGGGCCCATAGGAGGGGACTGGGAGGAATGTGGGAGGATTGACAGGGAAGACGGGCAGGGACAAACCTCGGAACGTAACATTTCTCAGGAGAACAGGGGAGTGCAGAACAAATGATTACAACGAAAATAAATAACATAAAACACAATATGAAAACAAATAACACAGAGCTCAATGCAACACTGGGTTTTGATTAATGCCTGGGTCAGGGTCCAACCCTGAGTATATTTGTACATTCTTTCTCATCCTTTCTCACCAGTCAGTCAGGGACTCATCTTTTCCCTGGTGACCACTAAAGGCCTTGTTGATGTTCTGTCCTCTAGGGACTGCTTCCTGGATCTCTTGAATAATCATGTTCCTGAGATCCACCATGCTCTGCCTATCCTGGTCATTATTGTGATCCCAGTTAGGGGCCACATTTGGCCATTTTGCATCTCCCGGGGGTCCCAGCAGATTATTTTTTTTTCCCCCCCTCCTCCTTGGTCTTTAAAGTGAATAATGAAGGCCAAGACCCATGCCACAGGACAGTATAACCACTCTCTTCCTGATTAGAAGGTTCCTTCTTATTTACATGTCTGTTTAAAGCTTGACAAATCCAACCCTCAAATGACCCATACATCGGCCAAAACAAATTATCAGGTGGTATAATTTCCTTAGTCCATTTTACTTTACGGTATAATTTTCTCCTTACTTTTCCCTTTTCTAAATTCCCATTCATCCTAAAATTTACCAGGGGAATGTCCTGAGCTATATCTACTAAAGTGCTCCCTTTCTTTCCTGTACCTTGGCCCCCTCCTGGCCCTTTGCTACTCCACCAGTCCGTGCCAGCCCCTAGGTCCTTGCCTGAACATTGACCCATTTTACCCTGACTGGTGTTCCCTCTGATGCCTCCAGGCCCCGATTTCAATAATAAAAATCCCCTCAATCAGTGCCTCTGGCCCCTGATCTTTAGAGATCCCTTCAGTCAATGTCTCCAGCCCACTGATCTTTATTAGAAATCCCCTCGTGGGAAGTCGGAACCAAGGTTGGAAGGACTCCGCTCTCACTTCGTGACTCAGTCACATCTCACACGCACACCAATCGTAGCCCACCCAACCAAACGATACTTTCAGCCCGGTGTTCTTGCCTGGATCTTCTAGATTTACAGGTGATTTTATTTTACTGCAGTATTACCAGGGAGCTCAAATTCCTTGCCTGATTTTTGTCATTTTTATTCTCCGGCTTGCAGTGGGTTCAGACTGCTCCCAGAGCCACATTAGTGGGGTGGCCCCCTGGAATCAGCCTTTTTCCCCCCTGGAAGCAGAGCATCATGTTGGAGTCACCAGATTGTTATAAATGAGGAGAGATACGCCTTTATTCCATTTTCAGATTAAGCAATTTATTAATTTTCTGTTCGACAAAAAGCGAGCAAGCCATCGCTGGGGTACGTGGGGAGCCTGAGCTCCACCAACACGTACCCCAGATATTAATTTTGCAGGTGTTTGTACATGCTCATGTTAACAATTCCCTCCCAGTTTCTATCCTTTGTTGTGATGTTTAGTTTCCGTTCTTTGTGGCGGTCTGCTTTCGATTTTTCATTGTTTTTGGTGGTCACTGGGGAAAGGCAGGGCTCCTCTTTCATTTTTGCTGATTTTTAAATTCTCAGGCAATTATGCTTGCGTAAGAAGTTTACATGTTTGCTCAATTTTCTGTCAATTGTTTACCATATCCTGTCCAGTGGTTTCCTCTCCAGCCTTGTGTCATGATCCGCTCGTACGAGTAGGGGTTGTGATGGCTCATTTAATGATCTCAGAGTGCAAAACACAACACAGCGAGGGATTTCAGTATTAATCAAAACAATTGCACCTTTTATTGATTGACCACAGCAAATCTGATAGAGGGATTAAGAGAGAGAGAGGAAGATAGAGAAAGAGAGAGAGGAAAGAGGGGATATAGCTACCAAACGTGGAGATGGAAGTCCTCATAGTCTGGTCAATGGATCCGCCTGTCATGTTGGGGAGAGTCTCTCAAAATATCTGGTGAACTCAGGGGTTTTTATTGTAGTCCTTCATCACGGGGGGAACAGGTAAATCTATTGAAGCCACCAAGGGGGAACAGGTAGTCCATGTTCTCAGCAGTAAGCGAGAGCCATTGTCTTCTTGGTCCAACGACCACACCTGCAGCCAAACATCTCGCTTTGGTTAAGTCAGCCCCAGCCCCCTGTATTGGGGTTGTCGGGGTCTCATGTCTCAGTCCTTGAAAGGGGCTTCATATAGAGGTCTCAATCTCAGTCCTTAGGGGGGGGCTTCAATCTCTGCCACGGTGGTTGTGGAGCGGATGAGGGATCTTCTGTGGGGGAACCACCAAAGTTACCCCAGAAAGTCCACTTGGCCAAGAGGTGGGGAAATTCATAGGCTGTTGTCGTGAAGTAGGGGCAGTGAAGCAGGTGCAAATGTCAGGTACAGATTTGCCATTACACTGCTCAAAGCCAGTGTACCGTGGCGTGGTGACACAGGAAAATGCACCTGCGGACGATTGGCAAGCATCCACCACGAGCAGGCCAGAACTGCAGTGGGGTCCTCGGGGTCCTTGTGATAGTCGTGAGGCAAATGAGGGGAACTTCAGACAGACTCTTACACCACCCCGTGACTCACGATTGTCTTGAAGAGATCTTCATCAGCAGGGTTCCATATTGTCGTTGTGAAGTCTTCAGGACTTGTCAACATTGGTAGTATATCCCAAAAAACAGAGACAGTATGTCGACAGAGAGAAAGAAGAAAAAGGAAAAGTAGAAGAGGAAAAGGAAACAATAAACAATTATAATATTGATTCAAAATGATCAAGCAAATCACAAATAATCAAAACAATAATACAATCAGTATTATTTAAAATAATTTTTTCAAAACAAATCACAAAAATATCAAAAGTAATTCTCACAAGATTGCAAGAGAAAATAATTTCAAAACACACATTCAAATTTTATAATTGCCTTCTGTCAATAGCCTTAGAGTGTGTCCATAGGGTAGAGGATATCTGCCAGGTTATGAGCATTAATTATGAATGTCAATTGTGTTAACTGTTTCATCATTCTCCGATTCATAATGAATAAGATTGCTGATAAAACAAAACCAATTAAAACTAAAATCAAAAGGACAATGATGGGATGACACAATTTGTTCAGGACACTTGTGGCAGGAGGTGACCACCCAGAAAGAGTATCCCATCACCTGTGCTCGACATCTTTTCTTACCCTTTCTATAACACAATATATTTCTTTCACATTACGAACAGTTACCAGGGTTTTCTGTCCGACTTTCTTGATCTTTTCCAAAATTTGTATTAAATCCCGATGAAGCAACAGTTGCTTTACCAAAGTAAGGTTCATTCCAACGCGAGTCGGTGAATCAGTGTTTAATTTGATTGCAAAAGGTAAGAGAGGTAATTGGAGCTTTATAAAAAAAACACATCTTGTAATTTTAGTAAAATTACAAGCACAAAAATTTGAATGATTTTTGACATCCACTACTATGTTTTCTGCAAATACCATATCACAAGCAGTCTAAAGCATACACAACCATTACTTATATATATAAGGACTGTTTCAGAAGCCTCGTTAGGATAAATTTCAAAATGACAGATATTTTGCTCTGTGTCCAGACAAACGTCTTGGGCTATAATTGCATTACTTTCACAGATAAACCCTTGTTGTTCTCGGACAATACAGGATTCTAAGTTAACAGTTTGCCATTTCTCACAAATTTGACAGGTCCACTCCCTATGCTCGGAAAGATAAAAATAGCTCCATCATAATTCAGCCCTAACGCAACGATATGGAATATCAAATGCACTGGGGCATTACATTAACACAAAAGCTGTGGCCATGTTTGTAATGAGATTGTAAGTAAAATTCACTACGTTCCACCAGGATTGGAATTCTCTTTCAAAATCCATGGCACTTTCCCAAATTATTTTCCGATTTTCAGTAGGAAAAGTGCTTTCTTCACCTTCTCTTATAAAAGAGGCAGCAACCGACTGCATCCACAATTGAGCCTGGACACAGCTGAGGGCCAAAGAAACGTTGTTTTGTGTAGCACTGAGCGCACCAATTACCAATTTGTGATCATTTACATTTACCTTTTCCCAATTTGGTAATATGTTTGATAATTACGACTGATGTGTTCCCAAAGCCAGTAACGACGACTGTGGAGGTTGTTCTAATTTGGTCAAATCTCTAGTTGTGGCAACCAATTTATTAATTAGTATTTAAAATTCAAACTCAGCTAGTTTTTGGCCATGGGGTTGTGGTAGGATGCAGAAAAGTATCACTAGTTTTATCAGTGTTTATGTGATCTTCATGTCCCTCGGAGTTCCCCTGTGAAAAGTAAACACAACGAAACCTGCCACCAAGAGGCAGAAAATTGGAATGATGGAATTGTCCAGCATGTAATTTATCCGATGCTCTTTCCCTAGGGCGTCAGAGACTACCCATGCATAGTTATTCAAAGGAGTTTTTAGCACTAGTGGTACTTCCCCTACAGTAGGGAGGTCCACTAAAACAGGTCATCCAGGGTAATGTGCAGGATTCTTGGAATCATTTGGTCCCTGTGGCGAGGGAATTATGCTTGGAGCTGTAGGGCAAAAAGCAATGTTTTTGGGGCACCCATTTACCCCCCATCTATCATTCACACCTTTCGCAGCTTTTTCAGTTACTGAGAAGATGTTACAGTAATGTTCAATCTGAGCATACCACTTTCTCACTGAGGCCCCCTGGGCCACCCCGTCCCAGCAGTGACTGCCTTGTTAACTCTGAAAAGGCCTCTCAATACAATTGTTTGTTGTTGTGCAATTTTTTCCACTTCTGTGAGAGCTAAGCTAACCACAAACAACCCTTTTCCCCAGATGGCGTATCTTTTTGTTCAGCATCTTTGAAACCATGGGAATAAAGGATATTGAGATGCTTGAGCGTGTCCAGAGGAGGGCAACGAGGCTGGTGAGGGGCTTGGAACACAAGCCCTGTGAGGAACGTTTGAAGGAGCTGGGGTTGTTTAGCCTGGAGAAGAGGAGGCTTAGAGGTGACCTTATCACTCTCTACAACTTCCTGAAGGGAGGTTGTAGACAGGTGGGGGTCGGTCTCTTCCACCGGGCAGCAGCTGACAGAACAAGGGGACACAGTCTCAAGCTACGTCAGGGAAGGTACAGGTTAGATATTAGGAAAAAAATTTTCACTGAAAGAGTAATAAAGCACTGGAATTGTCTTCCCAGGGAGGTGGTGGAGTCACCATCTCTGGATGTGTTTAAAAAAAGACTGGACATGGCACTTTGTGCTATAGTCTAGTTGAGGTGTTAAGGCAGAGGTTGGACTTGATGATCTTAGAGGTCTCTTCCAACCTCATTATTCTGTGATTCTGTGATTCTGTAAAAACCCCACAGATCACATTGGACACCCAGGACCCCGCTGGCGTATGTGTACTGACAACCCTGAAGAGGCAAAACCCCATTCCACCTGGAAAGGGTTTGTAGGGTGAATAGGGTCAAGGGCTTGGTGAGCAGTTGCTTCAAAAATCAACAATGGCATTGCTTCTTCCTGAGAAGCGGTCCATTTCCCTTTTGCTCCTTTTCCCAGCAAATCATAAAGAGGTCTAGCAATTATTGAAAAATCTGAAATGTGCTTTCTTCAGAACATTAACAGTCCTTGAGCTTGTTGAAGATCTTTCCTGGATTCGGGCATTCTGATCTGATCTAAAAAAGTTAGTGTATCAGGTGGGATACATGTCATACCTCCCTTACACTAAATTCCCAAAAATTTCACTTCATGAAAAGGTTTTTGGATTTTTTTTTCAGAGGGAAATTGCAAATCAAGACTTTCTAAGTGGGAGATGATTTTCTGTTGGACATCTCCCACTTCTTCTATTTCATATTTTTTTTAACTCTTGGGCATCTTGAGCTAGGGTAGGGGAATGTTTGTACCCTTGGGAAAGCCTAGTAGAAGTGTCCTCTGACGTTTTTACAGGTCCATACTTTCTACTGTAATTAATGAGATCTGTTGCAAGCTGACTTCATGCCCAAACTTTAGGATCACCAGCAGATTAATTAGATTGAGAAGCTGGCAGCTGAGAGGGGGTTGATTATGGAGCAAACCCAGGATCGGTAGATCCAGTCTGGTTGCTCAGGTTTCCAATGAATCTATCCAGCCCCTCTACAGGACCTAAATCCATTATGGGGTTTTTTTTGTGAAGTAATTGCTGTAGGTTTGAGTGGTTCTGGAAGGCCCTGAATTAAAGGGGTCATCAGTTCAGGCTGCATAGGTAATTGCTTTAGTGATTCATAACCAGAAATTAATTTTCTTTCATGTATCATTCGCAAGCAGGCAGCTTTGTGAATGTTTTCTAGCAGTTGGTCAGGGCCACCAATTGTAGCCAAAGGATCACGTCTTTCTAAGGGGCTACGTCCCCCTGCAAACTGAGTCAGGGACCATGAAATATGTTTGTCTCCTGCTGATAAGAAAACTCCATGTCCCCAGCATCCACTGGCCTGTTCAGTTAATTTAATTTGGTCTCCTCCAGTGAGGGACACTCGGAAGACATACTCTGTCTCAGATTCTTGTGGGAGGCGCCCGTATTCCTTTTTTAGCTTAGCCAATTCGGTAGCACTGTATGGTTCAAAATCTTCATCATTGATGTAATTATAGTCTGTTTTAACCAAGGGTCTCGAGTGAGGACAGCAGATTTCCCCACAGTTTTTAACTGCTTCGAATTCCTCATGGGGATAGATCTGTTTAATGTGAGGAGTTTCTTTTTCCTCTGCCTCCACAGAGGAATCAACATTATAGGAGTTCTTAACATGTTCTGCTCTAAGGGCAGCTCGCAATGTATAGATCTCATTCCTTTCTTCATTTAATTGTTTTTGCAAAATTTCAACTAGGTTTTGAAGGGAGTCTATTATAGCTTTTTTCTCACTCCTTTGCTTAAAGCAACTTTCTACAGCTGCTGAAAGACAAGCTCCCAAAACTGAGCAGAGGATAGTTTAATCTTTGCCCTGTTTAAATTTTGTTTCATGTTGTAAAGAACATACTCCGTCAATAACATTTTCCAAGTTAAACCAATTACATTGTGCCCACTCCTCCCCTCCTGGAGAAGGCTTGGCATTGTGTTTAACAAGTATTGCATAAAAGTCAGCTTTAACCTTTATACTCAGGTTCTCATTCATTTTGTGAAGGGAGCAAAACCCCGACAGGGAAGTATAGACTTAAGTTACACAACCACACAGCCTTTGCTGTGTTTCCCTTCGCTTCCCTGGGAAAGTGAAGAGACAAAAATCCGCCTGGGAGGCCCTGCTTAGTTTCTTCAAGTGGTCCCTTCCTTCCCGAGCAGTCCAGATACACGCAAACACTAAACCAGTTTCCCCTTTCTGCACTAAGAGATCTTCTGTGAAATTCTGAAGACAGAACCCTCAGTTGAGTATGGGGTGCTTATCACCTAGGCGTGTGCAGTTTGTGGGAAATTCGAGTCATCCCCCTTGCTTTCTAGCTCTGTTCAACCCTTTCGGGAATGACAGGCTAGGTGCAGCTGGAGCGAAACGTCCTTCCCCTATTACAGACTACACACAACCCTGCAAACCCCTCTGTCTTCAGAATCCTGTCCGTGATGCCAATTTAATGTCACGATCCGCTCGTACAAGCGGGGGTCGTGATGGTTCGTTTTCTGATCTCAGAGTGCAAAACACAACACAGAGGGGATTTCAGCATTGAAACAAATGCACCTTTTATTGATTGACCATAGCAAATGCAATAAAGGGATTAAGAAAGAGAGAGAAAGAGACAGAGAAAGAGAGAGAGGAAAGAGGGGATATAGCTACCAAACGTGGAGATGGAAGTCCTTGTGGTCCAGTCGATGGATCCGCCTGTCACGTCAGGGAGAGTCTCTCAAAATCTCTGGTTAACTCAGGGGTTTTTATTGTAGTCCTCAATCGCGGGGGGGAACAGGTAAATCTATTGAAGCCACCAAGGGGGAACAGGTAGTCCATGTTCTCAGCAGTAAGCGAGAGCCATTGTCTTCTTGGTCCAAAGACCACACCTGCAGGCAAACATCTCGCTTTGGTTAAGTCAGCCCCAGCCCCCTGTATTGGGGTTGTTGGGGTCTGATATCTCAGTCCTTGAGAGGGGCTTCATATAGAGGTCTCAATCTCAGTCCTTAGGAGGGGGCTTCGATCTCTGTCTGTCACAGTGGTTGTGGAGCAGATGAGGGATCTTCTGTGGGGGAACCACCAAAGTTACCCCAGAAAGTCCACTTGGCCAAGAGGTGGGGAAATTCATAGGCTGTTGTCGTGAAGTAGGGGCAGTGAAGCAGGTGCAAATGTCAGGTACAGAACTGCCATTACACTGCTCAAAGCCAGTGTACCGTGGTGTGGTGACACAGGAAAATGCACCTGCGGACGATTGGCAAGCATCCACCTCGAGCAGGCCAAAGCTCCAGTAGGGTCCTCGGGGTCCTCGTGACCATCACGAGGCAAATGAGGGGAACTTCAGACCGACTCTTATACCTTATCTGGCAGGTTTTTAAAATTTATCTTCTCACAGTGCAATCTTATCAATATACGTATTTTTATGTAACACAAATCATAGGTTAATTTCTCACAGGAAGAGCTGAGCCCAGGTGTTCTCAAGGCCAAGGCCTGACAAGCATTTTCTCAGATCACACTGCAGCCTGGAAAGGAGGGAGGTGGCAGAATGCATCACCACAATCACTGCAATTTTATCACTGCCAAAGCAAATTTCTACATGATGTGACTGTAAAGAAACTTATGGAAGATGGATTTATGCATAAATATATCTATAGCAATGCTGCTGTGCTCCCCCAGCTCCTTTTCCTGATGGAGCACCAGCCCCAGGAAGAGCTGAGAGCCTCACGTGCCCTCCAGGTACCAGCACAGCAGTTCAGGGTCAAATACCTGCGCAGAGCTGAGAGTTGTCTGTGAGGCAATTAAAACCACGCCTGGTGAGGAAATTGGACTCAGTTCAACTAAAGCCAAAAGAGTGGTTCTACTTTCACATTCGGCTGCACTAAAAAGCCTGATTTCTCGGAATTGCCCCACTGCTTCTGGAGCAGGAGAAGCCTCACCCACCGGAAAGCCCGTGCTTAAAGAGGGGCTGTGCTGGGCTTGTCCCGTCCCAGGAGCTGCAGGGCACGGAGGGAGAAGGTAGGGCCCTGGGGATGAGCTGTGGGGCCGGCAGCAGCAGGGAGCGGGATCTTGTCGGGCTCCTGCCTCCTGTTGCCGGTGTTTTGCCAGGGCTGGGGAGATGGCAGGGCAGGAGAAGAGGGCTCTGAGGACAGCGGGCGGGCGGTGTCTGCTCCTCCGTGGGCTGCAGGAAGCCGCCTTTGCTGGCAGCCGCTTTGGGGGAGCTCGGGGGAGCCGTGTGCGCTGCGGGGCTGAGCTGGGAGCGGGGCCGGGGTCAGAGGTGGGGCTGGATGGCTGCGCTCCCCTGCAGGCAGGAGCGATGGGACTGATGCTGGGGAGGTTCCCGGCCCCGCGCCGCTCCTTCGGGAGCAGGGCAGCTCCGTGGTGATGAGGGGCAGACACGGCACATCCTGCTCTGTCCCCAAGCCCAGGGGGTCAGTTCTTCCTCTCCCTCCCCATGCAGGGAGGGTGGGATTCTCCTCTCTCACAGTCTAAGCGTCACCACCCAGAGCGCCCTGGTCCCTGGACAGCCCCACAAAGTTAGCAGTGTTCCCAGAGCCCCTTTCCCTGGGCTAGGGCTGGGGAAAACACTCTCGGGGGGTTGTTCCTTTGAAAGGGGGTGCAGGAATTCTCATGGCTCATCCTGCTGCCAGCCTTGCTGCTTCCCTCGTTTGCTTCCAAGCAGGAATTCGATCGTGAGTTATGCCCTGAATGTGCTTAGTGCCTCTGTCGGGCATTGACACAGTCACATGGGGCTTTTTCCCTATTCCTGCAGCAATGGGAAGCCGTGCAGGGACTGCCAGGGGTGCCTGGGGGCAGGTTCACGGTGTGGCAGGGCTGGAGTTAATATTGTGCAGGGCAATCCCCTGACTCCTAAACCAGCGCTGGCTGTGCTCCAGTGGGTGAGAATTTGGGAGGGGACAGGGCTGAGATAATTGTCTCAAGTGGACAAGTTCCAGCAGTGACCCTGACCCAGCAGTTCCCTTCCTGAGCAGCCATCCTGCACTGAGGCTCTGCTGCCCAGAGAGCAGCTGGACATGTGCCCAAAGAAAACAATTGGTGTCTAAAGTCCCTCCTGTGCTCTGCCAGCACGCCCAGCCTTCCTCAGGTGCTGAACTGCCCTTATCTCGAGCCAGCGGCTTTTCCTGAGTCTGTTTTCCACATTGGGAAGAAGGTTTCACCTCCAGTGTTCCCTGGAATGAGTCTGCCGTGCTCATGGGTTGCCTTCTCCTGACTCTCTGCTCTTCTCCTTTAGGATTTTGGGCTTTTCCTTCCTGGTGCTCTTCCTCCTGAGTTCTCAAGGGCTTCCCGTCTTCTGCTCCACACCCTGCCGTGTGCTCCAGGCCTGCCACTGCTGCTGTGCTGTGTCCCCTGAGCTGGGGCCCTCGGCTGCCCGTGTCTGCTGGGAAGCCAAGGCTGGGAGGAACAGGAGCATCTGCTGTGAGGTGAGTAAGGAGCATCAGAGCCCTTGCACAGATTGCCCAAATCTGCAGGAATTCCTGAGGGAAAGCTGCCCCTGAAGGCTCTGGAAGGGTGCAGGAGCCCTCAGATCTATACCTGAGTCCAAGCCCCTGAGATCGATACCTGTGCTGGTAAGGGTGTTGCGGCCTTGGTGGGATGGAAGCTGAATGCTCAGAAACATTTTTTGCAAGGAATAAATCTCTGGAGTATCTAAGTGAACTGAGACTGGGACAATTCTCAGGGTTGTGTGACAGTGTCAAAACCGCCAAATGTTTCAAGACGTATTCAGTAAAAGCACTAGCTCTGCTAGCGTGAGAATCCTGGAATGGCCTGAGTTGGAAGGGACACACCAGGGTCCTGGGGGAGGCAGGATCAAAAGCTTTACTGAAATCCAAAAAGCTCAGATTACCTGCCTGTCCTTGTTCAGCTCCATGGGTTGATGTGTTGTGGAAGGAAATTTGAGGTGATGAGCTGGACTTTCCCTCTTGAGTCCATAGTAACTGTGACCCATGACTGCCTTGTCCTTCAAGGGTTTTTCAATAAAAAGTGTCCAGCAGTGATTGACAAGTATTACTTTAAAAGACAGATGTCTGCCAAGGAAGGTGGGAACCTTCCTGGGATGGAGAATATGAGATTTGAGATGATGGGGCATTCAGGTAAAGATACGGGAAAAGGAGTAACAGCTATTTCCTAGAGTATATCTATATCTATATCTATATCTATATCTATATCTATCTATATCTATATATCTCTATCTCTATCATCTCTATCTCTATATATCTATATCTATATATCTATATCTATCTATATCTATATCTATATATCTATATCTATATCTATATATCTATATCTATATCTATATCTATATCTATATCTATATCTATATCTATATCTATCTATCTATATAGATATATACACATGTGGACAGACAAACACCAGCAGCAGCAGCAACAAACAAAGCCAGAAACCCAATCCCAGCCTTGTCTCAGCAGTCAGGCCTTGCCCCTTCGGTGCAGTTCTGGGCACAGCCAGCAGGGGCGCTGGTGGCTCCTGTCCGGGCAGAAGCAGAGAGGGCTGGGCTGGGGGTTGCTCCTTTGCATAGTGTTAGAAACAAGGTTCACTCTTTAAAATAAAAGTTTAGTGAGGGATAAAAGGGCCAGTATCCAGCGCTGGGGTGTCTGGCAAACTGCCAGAAAGCACACAGTTAACTGTAACAACTCTTCTTAAATGCTTTCTCATTGCATTGGTCAAATGAATTTTCATGAAGATTACATATATTCAAACATTCCCTTGAGTTTACACTTTCCAGGAATTCTTTATCTTAGTTTGAACTTTGATCTCATCTTCTCACAGTACGTGCCACAATGCAGGTGTGATTTTTAGAGTCTTTTATTTTATTTCCTTTCAAGGCCCCCTGGTCTGTGGTTTGACAATTATTGATTGCTGCAGGGGTGGGGTAGAGTCTTCCTTGCTCTCTTTGTTCTGGAAAAAAAAAAGAGTCAGAGACTTGCTGTTTTTGTATGTTTATTATCAAGCTTGGCCTTGGGGGAGAGCTTGATTGCTCCCTTGGTAATGCAGAGGAGGAGGTACACACAGCTTCGCTTCACAGCAAATCTGGGGACTCCCACACCCCTCATGGACTTTTTCCCCTTGCCGGGGAGTCCGTTTTGCTTCGCTGATCAGGGGTCATCCAGCGATGGGGGACTCCTTCTCAGGTCACGGTGACTAAATAAAGCTGCTTTGGCGGACCCCCGTACTTCTTGCACTAGTCTAAAATGTGACTACAGTCCTGGATTTTACTTTGGTTCCCTGCTTTTCAGAGTCTCTTGTTCTTGAGTTGTTCCCAGAATTCCAGTGTTCTTTTTATTTGCATATTCAGACACTATCCGGTGAATGGGAGCAGAGATACAGGTAATAAGGTGAATTCTTAATTAACAAACAAGTAAATAAGGTGATAAATCAGTATTAAAACCGGAATAAGGCAAATTCTTTATACAGAAATAGCATTAACAATCTTAATGGAATTACTTAACAATTAAGTAACTAAAACATAGATTATTTGAATAGAATTCATTTATAACAACTCCCCCCTCTATTTCTTTGAATGAGCTTTAGCTCGCATCAATTTGTTACCTCTTCTTCTTGAAAATAATTTTTTCTACATTTTTGGAACTTTTCATGTATTTCTTTGGCATTCTCATGTTCGGGTTCTTGACTCTCTATTACCATCATTTTGGTTTGTTTTTGACTGGTTGCTTTAGGGATCTGGATACTGGCTTGGACTGTGGAGGTAATTGTTCGAATTAGACATGGGATTAGACAAGGTAAAAGCATTAACCCGGTGATTGAGCAAATTATCATAAACCCAGCTTTCTTCCACCAATCCCCCTTAAATGACCAAAAACTATTCCACCAGTTGGTGTCCATTAGAAGAGTCCACTCTTGATTTCCCACATAGGCTAAGGTTCTAATTTCTTTTGAGATGTTTTTAATTACTGCGCTTTTATCATCAATTTCTAAACAACATTCAGACGAATTAAATTTACCACAGATTCCTCCTTCATCTGCTAAAAGGTAGTCTACAGCAAGACTTATTTGGTATATTACAGTCTCTTGTTTGTGTTAGTTGGTCAGTGATGTGGTCTAATGTGAGAGCTGTTCTGTTAGATACCATTTCTAGGACAGCCTGGAGCCTAATGATCCTATTTAACATGTAGATTGGAGTGCGATACCCCCAGGACCCGTCCTGTGCCCATGTAGCTGGTCCATAGGTTTTAATGATTTCTTCTGGGGTCCATATTTTTCCTTTCCATTTTTGGTCTCCACCAATTGTTAGAGTATCTCTTTTCATTCGTTCGACTTTTCCCAGATTGTCATATACTGGGACTCCTAGGTGTGCTCCTAATCTCTTGGGTAATAGGAAGAAAGCTGGCTTTATGATCCCCATTGTACAGCTTCCCAACCAATCCCCAGGCAATTTTGTATAAGCAGTATCCCCACAGATCCAGAAGAGGTGATTTGGAGCTTCCCAGTAATCTTCCCTAGTTTCAAAAGGTTGTTGCCAAAACTGAGACAGTTCTTTTATCCCCCCAAAAGGATTTATAGCTTTGTCAATACATTCATATAATCCATACCTCTCATTATAGATACATTTTTCCGTGTTCTCAGTTGACCAATACTTGCTAGGCCCTTTGGGAACCCATTTAGCACTTGAGTTTATCACTATCATATACCTTTTACACATTAGTTTTCCTACACGGGTTTGATACCTGGTTCCTGTCCTCATGATACATTCTTCCCCAATTGTTTTAGATTTGAGATCCCACTTCTCTCTTCCCCTTGTTCTTAGACTTTGTGTATTCTGTTCAGTCTGTTTCCATTTTAGAATTTCTAGAGGGCTTAAACTAATTCCCTCCCAGGGGCACATTTCAGACATTTGTGTACCTCCACATATCCAGCACTTGGTTAAATTTAATTCTCGACCGATCCTTTCTACTAAGTCAATGAACAGGTTTTTTCCTGATGGGATGTCTAGGCTTTTTTTCAAATTTTGTTGTCAACACTTTTTCTTTTATTATATCTCTCAATCCTTTGTGATCTGCATCAAAGCATAACCAAGTATCTCCTATAGGACATTCCCCAAATAGGCTCTGTGCATAACTAGCTGTGTTTTTTGTGGTCCAATAAACTTTTCCATCCTCTTGGCAAGTATTCAACTGGGAGTGGTCAAAGCAGTTTGGGTTCACGTTAGTATGGACCCTGAATAAGGATCTAAGATCCTCCCCATCGTACACTGGATGGTAGCAGTTAGCACAGGCTTTTGTTTCGTAGGTGTGCTTTATGAACATCACCAGTACGATCCCTCCCAAGAGTCCGGTATGGGCCGTCCTTCCTGGATCTCTTGCTCCACCCGGCCTTGCCTCTTGGAGTGGAGAGGTCTCCTAAAGAACCCACTTACATGCTTCCACTTCCCTTCCCTATTAATTTAATCGCTTTTAGAGAATGTTCTGTAGGAGACTTACCCTTTTTTTAAAAAAAAAACCTCAAAACTTTACACTCTTTAAATTTTTCAATAAATTAAATTTATTCAAACTGCTACTTATAGAACTAAACAACTTTTAAAATTAACATATAAAAATCTTAAACTTATTTAAATCACTATTTATAAAACTTAATCAATATTTAAACTTAATAAAAAATTCTTATACTTTTTTCTATTACTTAAACTTATTTAAATTGCTATTCATGAAACTTACAATTTAAAAAATATCATACAAAAAACCCCTTAAACTTACTTAAATTCTTACTTATAAAACTTAAACTATATGTAAAATTAAAAAACCCAAAAACTTATACCCTTTTTAATATATCTGTTACTTAAACATATCTAAAATTGCTAATTACAAAAACTGACTTAGGTTTACATAAATTAACCCTTATTGTGCCTCCCCCCCCTTTTTGAGTTCATTGATTATGGGAGAGGCAACTGAAATAAAAGGTTTTCACAGTCTCTGTTATCTCTTATTTCTTTTTAAAGGTTCATTCAAGTCTGTCGGGTGTGGTGTTACTGTCCACTCGGTTTCATCCGGTGAGGGTGCTGAATTGGGTTCTCTCCAGGAGGGGGTACTGGCCCTTTAACTGTGGAGATGTGGGTCCATCCTTTTTCTTTAGTGCGCACTGCTGTGTGAGTTGTTAACAGTACTTGGTAGGGACCTTCAAACTTAGGGGTCAGCGGGGTATTAGTCCACGTTTTGATCAATACCCAGTCTCCAGGATTGATATTATGCACATTTGCATCCAAAGGGGAAGTTTGAGGAAGATACCCTTTCTTTCTGAGATTTTCTAGGGTTTGTCCATAGGGTTTGTTTCTTTGGTTTTTAGATCTTTTCTAGTGATTTCCTCTCTTTCCAGGTAGTCTTTAGAAATATAAGGAGATAACAAAAAGGGACAAGTAACAACATTTCATATGGTGACACTCCTTGATCTGCTCGTGGCTGTGTTCTGATTTGTAATAATGCTAGGGGTAAGCATTTAAGCCAATTTAGTTGGGTTTCTGCTATTAGTTTAGTTAGTACATTTTTAATGGTTTTATTCATCCTTTCTACTCTGCCTGAGCTTTGGGGATGCCATGGGGTGTGTAACCTCCATTTTATCCCTAAGGCTTGTGCTACCTGTTGTAGAATTTGTGCTGTGAAATGTGGCCCTCTGAATCAATATTATTTATCAGCCCATACCGAGGGAGGATATCTTCTAATATTATTTTTGTTACTACTTCTGCTGTTTCCTTTTTTGTAGGGAATGCTTCTACCCAATGGGTAAGGTGATCTATGATCACTAACAAGTGTTTGTACCCTTGAACAGGGGGCATCTCAGTAAAATCAATTTGCACATTCTGGAAGGGCCTTAAGGCTAACTCCCTCCCTCCAGGCTCAGTTTTTCTCATCACTTTTTGATTTATTTTCTGACATATTATGCATCCCTGAGTAACTGCTTTTGCTAATTCGTGTACTCCAATACATAGGTTTTCCCTTAGGAAATGGTCACATAACCCCTGGGTTCCCCAGTGGGTTAAATTATGTATTTCTGTAAGTATTTTTCTGGCTAGGGCTTTATTTAAGAATTTCCATCCGTCGGCTGTTAACCACACTCTGTGTTCCCCTTGGTGTAATCCTGATTCTTTTATTGCTTTCTGCTCTTTTTTACTAAACACTTGCTCTATCCTTTCTTCTTCTTTTCTTGGTATTTTCTCCAATTTGAGGATTTTTACTGGTTCTCCTGGTTCTAAAGCTGCTTCTCTGGCTGTTTGATCAGCTAACTGGTTTCCCCTTATCTCGGGCATATCTCCTTTTTGATGTCCTTTTATGTGAACTACTGCAATTTCTACTGGTTTTTGTAAAGATTTTAACACGGACTTTATTAATTCTGTGTGTATTAAGTTTTTCCCTTTTGAATTTAAATATCCCCGTCCTTCCCAAATCTTCCCAAACGTGTGCACGATACCAAAGGCATATCTAGAGTCTGTGTAAATGGTCCCTCGGTCATCTTTAAGTAAGTCTAGCCCTCTCTTTAGTGCATATATTTCACAGCACTGCACTGACCAATTACTTGGTAACTTTCCCTTTTCTAAGACTTCCATTTTCTCTCCCTCAATCACAGAGTATCCGGATGTTCTTTTCCCTTCCACCACTCGGGATGACCCATCTGTGAACAATACTCTCCCATATGGAAGGGGTGTATCCTCAAAATCTCCTCTTACTTTTGTCTGCATATCAATGAGTTCTAGGCAATGGTGTTCTATCTCTTCAGTGGGCTCGCCAGAGAGAAATTGGGCTGGATTTAAGCTTTTTGATGTTGTTAGTTCTAGGTTATCTGAATTTATCAGTATAATTTCATATTTTAGGATTCTAGAATCTGTGAGCCACTTTTGAGCTCTTTGACTTAAGATTGTTTTCAAATCATGTGGAGTATGTATCTTTATCTTTCCCTGTAATGTTAACTTTTGAGCTCCTATTAAAATAGCTGCAGCTGCAACTGCTTGGAGACAAGCTGGCCATCCCTTGGCAACTGGATCTAATAGTTTTGATAAAAATGCTACAGGTTTTCGGTATCCTCCCCATTCTTGGGTTAAAATTCTATACACTATCCCTTCCTCGGTGTTTACAAACAAATCAAACTCCTTTTTAAGATCTGGTAAGCTTAAAACTGGTGCTGAGGATAATTTCTCTTTTAGATCCTGTAGCTGCCTCTCGTCACTTTCTGTCCAATTCATTGGTTCCTGGTCTATTAATTTATCATAAAGAAATTTGACCCCTTGAGTGTACTTATCTATCCAGTGCTTACAGTATCCGAACAGGCCTAGAAGTTTCCTTAAGTCTCTCTTAGTTTTTGGAGGTGATATAGACACTATTCCTGAAATTCTTGCAGGGCTTAACCTTTTACTCCCCTTTCAGATTATGTGTCCTAAATAAGTGACTTCAGTTTCTACAAACTGTAGTTTACTTTGAGATACATTTAACCCCTTTTCTCCAAGATAGAAGTTGTATTCTTACATTTCTAACTTCTTTCTCTGTCTCCCCTGATATTAATAAATCATCCACATATTGCAAAATTTGAACTCCTTCTTTTGGACTAAACTGTTCTAATAATGTTTCTAGGGCCTGTCCAAAGGTATTTGGCGATTCCGTACATCCCTGCGGTAACCGGGTCCACCTTAGCTGTTGTTTCCTTCCCCTGTCTGGATGTTCCCATTCAAAGGCGAACCAATCCCTACACTCTTCTGCTAGGGGACATGCCCAAAAAGCATCCTTTAAGTCTATCACTGTGAACCAGGTATGCTCTCTTGGAATTTTACTCAGCAAGGTAGAGGGGTTAGGTACTACTGGGTGTCGAGCAATAGTTCTTTTATTTATTTCTCTCAAATCCTGGACTAATCTAAACTTTCCCTCATCTTTCTTTATGGCCAATATAGGGGTGTTATGAGGGGACATACAGGGTTCTAGAATATTTTCTTTTAAAAGATGCTCAATTACTAAAGCTAGCCCTTTCTTTCCTTCTGGTGACATTGGGTATTGCTTGACTCTGATGGCGGGGGTATCTTTTTGCATTTCTATCTTAATGGGAGGGATATCTAAACACCCATATTTTCCCTCTGTAGCCCACACTTCTGGATTTATCTCTTGTATATCCCCTTGGGTCAGTTTCATGATATGCACAACTATTTTTCCATCTTTTGGGATAACTCCTACCCCGAGCTGCACTTGTAAATCTCTGCCTAGTAAATTGGTTTCTGTGTGTGGTAAATAAAGAAAATCAGCTACACAGTGCTTTGAGTTCCCTTTTATCTCTACTCCTTCAATTATTAATGCTCGAAAGGGCCTCCCTTCAGCCCCTAACACTTCACAAGTTTTTGTCCCGATTGTTACCCCTGTTGGTAATTTCCTTAAACTTGACCTATCAGCCCCTGTATCCACTAAGAATTCATATTCTTCACTTTGGGGTCCCACATCAAAGTTTACTAGAGGCTCATCTTGTTGTTCTATTGGGTCCCCTATTTTATAGAGCCTCTGACACCCCTAATCCTCCCCTTTCAGCACCCTCTCCAGGGCATCCTGCTCCCTTGCAATAACTTCATCAAGTGATAATTTCTTACAGTCCCTTTTTAAATGCCCTATTTCACCACAGTAATAACAAGTTCTGTTCTCTCCTGGGTTACTTCTTTTTAAATTTACCCACGGTGGTACTCTGGGTGACTTTGGTTCTTTAAATGAGGGTCTTGGTCCTCCCTCACTAGATTTCAAGGAGGAGTTTCTCTGGTTTTCTGCTACTCCAGTACTTTCTCTTGCTACAGCTACCATAATGCGAGCCTTGGCTTTAGCTTTTTCTTCTTCTCTCCTCAGGTAAACTCTTAAGGCTTCTTTTAATAATTCATTAATACTTTTCTCCTGCCAATCTTCAATTTTTTTCTAATTTTCTCCGTATATCTGGCCATTACTTTGTTACAAACTGCACTTTTAGAATTACTTGTCCCTCAGGACTATCAGGGTCTATGTTTGAATATAACTGAAAATATCTTTTTAATTGATTTAGCCAAGTGGCAGGAGTCTCATCTTTTTCTTGGGACCCATCAAAAGCTAATTTAGTATTATTCCCTCTGGGGACAGATTCTCTTATACCTCTTACTATCAAGGACCTATAGTCTCTCATATTTTGTCTTTCTTCTTCTCGATTTGGGTCCCACCCTGGGTCAGTTATCGGTAATTTATGATCTCCAGGTGGCCCCAACCTATTTTCCCTTTCCCAGATTCTGATACTTGCTGTTCTGATCATTTGTATTTCCTCAGGGGAGAACAAGATGTTTAATATAGAATTTAACTCTCCCCAGGTATAAACATTGAGTCCAAGGAATTGGTCTACCTGTGTGGCAATACCTAGGGGATCTTCAACTAAATTTCCTAGCTCTTTCTTAAATCCACTTACCTCAGAGGCTGTTAATGGGGCATTTACAAATCCCACTCCTCCAATCACTCCTCCCATAGGCACTTCCCTGAGGGGAAAAGGCTTTCTGGCTTTAAGGCTTTTGACCTGGTGTTACAATAGGGTCCTTCACTTACATTATTGACTGATAACACTGTCTGGGTTAGGGATTCCTGGGGATTTCCAGGAGAACGGGATGACTCACGGGAGTCTGTAGGGGTTTTGGTTAACTCCCAATTAGGGGGTGGCAGGGGAATTACTGTAGGTGAGGGGGAGGTAGTACAATCTGTAGGGGGAGAAACAGAGGATGGTACTGTGGGAGGAAGGGGGGCTAGGGAAGAGGTTGTGCTTTGGGAAACTGAACGGATTATAACTGGGGCTAAAGAACTTTGACTATTGGAAGGAGGTGGCAAAGGGGCTGTTGGGAGAGTAGGGGGAGAAGGTACTAAGGACTGGGGAGCGGTGATGATGGAAGGGGGAGGTGTTAAGGAGCGGTGATGATGGAACCACTGGGGGAAGAGGAAGAGAGGGTTCTGAAGGAGTTTGAGTTTGACTCGGGGAAGTTAGTCAGGGAACTGGGACAGGATTTTGAGGGACTTGGGGCACCTCTGGGTAAATTAGAGGGGGTAAATGGTCTAAAGGGTCCCATCTTTGATTAGTTTCTTTTCTTTCCTCTTTCTGTTCCTTTCTTTCACACTTTTCTTTTTCTTTTAATATGCAGATTTTTATATTCTCTTTACTCGTGGGTCTCTTTTGCTAACAAGCAGAATAAGCTAACTGGTTTACGTCTGGATCTTCCTGAGTTCTTAGGTACTGGTTTAACTGATAGCACATCCACTCATCATGTGTTCCAAACCATGGCCACTCTCCTGGTAATTTTAATTTTGGCCAGACTTCTGTGCAATAAAACACCATTTTAACCTGATCTAGTCCTTTTGTGGCCTCTAAAGAATCCCATTTAGCTAAAAGTTGTTCTAAGGGACTACCGGGTGGAATACTCTTTACTTTGTTATTTTCCTTTTGGAATTTCTTCTTCTTACTAGTACATTGTCCCATTTTCTTTAAACTGAAAAAATTTCAAAGGTGCCCTCTACTGACAGGCAACACAGGTTTTTTTAAGCAAAAAAAAATTCTTTAGCTTTTCTCCTTTTACTTCAAATCTCCTGGCTTAATTCTTGAACACTTCAACGTAAAACTCCTAAACTTTATGCTTTTCTACTTTTTCCTATACTTTTGCTTTCATTTAGGAAACAAACTCTCTACTCACTTTCTCCAACCTTCCTCACTTTCTTGGACGCTCACACTTTACTCACACCAGGGGCTCAGACTCTCTTCTGACCCCTTTGAGGTGAGTCCTAATGACCTCACCTCCTATGTACCCCCGCGCCTTGCCTCACCCCTGAGACTCTGGACACGCTTTGCGGCGCACAACAGGGTCCCTAGTACTGGCATCCCCTTCTGGGCCTCAGGACCTTCCTGCGCCTGAGCCCCTGCCGGGCCGGACGCCTTCAGTCCGAACCCCGGACTAGACCGCCCTGTCACTAGTACCGTTCCCCTCTTCACTTTTTGAAACGGAGGTAAGAGGTCAAGACTCCACACGGGTTACCTGGGGAGGTATCCCTTCCTTGTTTTCAAGGATCAACCCGAGCAGGGCCCGACCCCTTTGCCTTCCACCAGGATTGGCTTGACTACTTCTCCCCAGCGAAGCAGCCTCGGCAAGAGGGTTGAGTGTGTGTGTGCAGGATGCCCACCTTGCCTCCAAGCTGACTCCCCACCCCGGTGTCCTCGGGCTGTGGGTTTACGGTCTCGTCCCTGAGACCGCGGCAGCACACCCTCTCCGGTGTGTCTGGCTCAGTCCTGGGAAGCAGGGACTCTCGTGAGCTCTTGGCACCCGCAGTGTCTGGGGACACCCTGTCAACCCTGGTACGGTTTTCCCGCCCCTCCAGGGACTCTAAACCCTCCTAGGCTACTCTAGCCTTTAAGGGGGGGGACCTGCCACCAATGCGTGCCACTCACACTCTGTTTTCCCCTGCATGCCCGGGGGGGGTCTTTGCCCCTAAGGAGACGCCTCACTCACTAGTTTCTCTCGCTTCCCCCTTTTCCTGGCCGGCCCCCTCGCGGGGGTCCGAAACCGCAGTACCGAGGGGTCCACACTCAGTTCCGGGGGTCCGAGCTGCCGGCCCCTGCCTCACTCACACTCCCACTCGCACTTCTCCTTTACCCGCCACCAGAATGCTCACCCTCCGGCGCTCCTCCTCGCTGCCGGTCCCAGGCTGCTCTTGCTTGGCCAGCTGTCCTGGAGGTCCAAAGGGCGAGCGGCCGTCCCGTCCTCGGTCCCTCTTCAGGCGTGGCCAGATCCCGGACGAGTCCCCAAAAACTGTTCCGGAAAAAAAAAAGAGAGAGTCAGAGACGTGCTGGTTTTGTATGTTTATTATCAAGCTTGGCCTTGGGGGAGAGCTTGCTTGCTCCCTTGGCAACGTGGAGAAGGAGGTACACACAGCTTCGCTTCACAGCAAAGCTGGGGACTCCCACACTCCCTCACGGGCTTTTTCCCCTTGCCGGGGAGTCCGTTTTGCTTCGCTGATCAGGGGTCATCCAGTGATGGCGGACTCCTTCTCAGGTCACGGCGACTAAATGAAGCTGTGTCGGCGGCCCCCCGTACTTCTTGCACTAGTCTAAAATGTGACTACAGTCCTGGATTTTACTTTGGCTCCCTGCTT
This sequence comes from Tachycineta bicolor, assembly GCA_025960845.1. Lineage (NCBI taxonomy): Eukaryota > Metazoa > Chordata > Aves > Passeriformes > Hirundinidae > Tachycineta > Tachycineta bicolor. The sequence goes on along the minus strand of JANEHK010000163.1, from coordinate 106,227 downwards.
TTCAGAGTCTCTTGTTCTTGAGTTGTTCCCAGAATTCCAGTGGTCTTTTTATTTGCATATTCAGACACTGTCCGGCGAATGGGAGCAGAGATACAGGTAATAAGGTGAATTCTTAATTAACAAACAAGTAAATAAGGTGATAAATCAGCATTAAAACAGGAATAAGGCAAATTCTTTATACAGAAATAGCATTAACAATCTTAATGGAATTACTTAACAATTAAGTAACTAAAACATAGATTATTTGAATAGAATTTATTTATAAGATCTTGATGTTATTTGGCTGGGTTTTTTTTCAATATTATCTTATCATACAGACATTCTAGCCATTTTTACAAGCACTTTCAATCAACATTAGCTGTTTCACTATTGTCAGTTAGTTACAGAAATAAAGGCATCACTTATTATTTCATAACTACTACTACTTCTGCAAAAGTTACTGTTCTAATACTCAGTACATATCCTCTATTTTAATATTTTGCAAAAGCTGAAACTAGAATATATATTTATCCCACTAAGATATACAATCAACACAGGGATTAGGGTATTGATTATAAAAGGCTGACAAATTATACTATATCAAAAGCATTTAAAAAGAGCTTACAAACTGTACTATATCAAAATAGTTTACAAAAACCATTAATAGCAAAAGAAAATAGCTACATAGTTATTCATAATAACAGCTCACTGACAATGGCTGGGCCTGAGGTGGGGCTGGTGGAAATGGGGATATTCTGAGGTCTCAGCACAGCATGCACCAGCTCTGGGCTCCCAAGCAGCAGAGGAGCAGAGAAGCAAGCTGGCCAGCCATGGTCGCAGTGCTGAAGCAAGAAAAGAAACAGGAAGAGAAAAAAAGGAAAAAGCCATAGGGCAGCAGGATCTCGGGTCAAAAAGGACAAAGCCATAGGGCAGCAGGATCTCAGGTCAAAAAGGACAAAGCCATAGGGCAGCAGGACCTCAGGTCAAAAAGGACAAAGCCATAGGGCAGCAGGATCTCAGGTCAAGAAGGAAAAAGCCATAGGGCAGCAGGGTCTCAGGTCAAAAAAGAAAAAGCCATAGGGCAGCAGGATCTCAGGTCAGACCCACTGTGCTGCATGGCCCCTGTGTTGATCACCCCTGCTGGGAGGAAGAGCAGCCTCTGGCCCCCAAGGTCACACAGAATCCTGGGCCACCTGTGGTATTTTTTTTTTTTTTTTTTAATGAGATTAGACGACTGCCGATGGCAAAAGGAAAGCGTCTGCTGTCTATCACCGGTTGGGATATAACAGCTTTTATTCTCGAGTCCTGCCCTGACTGGCTGGAGATCTTTCTGTGGCTCACCTGTGCCAGAGAGAGCGAGGCCCCACCCGTGTCGGGGCTTTTTCCCCAAGGGCAGGGCCCAGAGGCAGGGACAAGCCACCACTCAATCAAGTATAAAGTGGGAGGGGAACAGGGTTGGGTTACTGTAGAAATTGCTTCGCTGCTGTGGACTCCAGGACGGTGTGGATGAACGTAGATGAGAGATCTCTGAAGTTGGGTTTTAGAAGATGAGGTTTAGTGTAAAGGATGTGAGGCCTTGCTCTGAGCTGCCAGACTGCAGCTCATGGCAAGGCCTAGGGAGTGGGGGAAGAGAGAGGTAGGGAGTGGGGGAGAGGAAAGTCCTCGGGGAAGGGTGCCAGGCAAAGAGAGAGAGGGGAAAGGGGAAAGAGCAAAGAGAGCGTCCAGCCCCCTTGGGACCCCTTATCAGGGGGCTTCCAGGTGGGCTGGGACAGGACTTGGGCCAATGGGGTTACAGATAGCTGATACTTCAGGGAAGGGTTACAGGTGTGGGATGAACTGTACATTGGGGTGAGACAGAACATTCCATTTGACCTCTAGGTCTAGCTGCAGGTGACCTTCAGCTGGTCACATAACTGTTTTCCCAGACATTCAGTAGCTAGGACATCTCAAACATCAAAACTTGCTTTCAATTCTATCTCACTTACAGGTTTCACATTCTCAGAATCTAGGCAATCATATTTATAGGGCTTTCTGGCTTCATCCTCCCCAACAGGTTACAGCAAGGACAACCCACCTGATTACAAATCTGATGAAACACAATATAAACCCAATTAATGCATTACAACAGCCACCCTTCACCCATCATGATATTCCTGAGTTGCAGCAGGGAACAGTGACAACTCCAGACACAAACCAAAAACAAACCCAAACTGGCTCTGGGATAAGAACCATCCCCAAGACAGGACCCAATACCTTCTAGAACCATTTATCAGGGGCCCTCTGTAAGTCACCCCTGAGC
>JANEHK010000163.1:65506-83949 GCA_025960845.1 Tachycineta bicolor | reverse complement strand
TGCTTCAGCCTCATCCCCTGCAGGCTCTGCTAATAAAGGAGTTGATTTGGACTGCGCTGCTCTGCGTCTCCACAGCTGAGGGTGACTCAAGCTCTGCAGACAGGCTGGGGACAGGGTGGTGGCACTGGGTCAATTCCTAAGGCCTGAACAACTGGCCCTCCCTTATCGGGGTACCTCACTCCCAGGGTCAAATCTTGGCTAACTCCAGACCCCGGTGTGTTACCCTGATAAAGGACAGAAGGTAAAAGACAGCGGTGCTCTTTTTCTTCCTCGGGACCACATTCCCACAGTTTTATTGTAGAACCCAAACTCCAGGAGGAACAGAGAGAGAAAACCTCACGGTGGGGATTTTTTTATCCCGGGGAAAAAGGGCGGGGAGAGGAACCACAACCAGTGGGAAACAACTTGGGGGGTGTAGGGAGGGATTGACTAGAGGATACCAACACCAGAACTCAGAGGAGGTACAGAACATACCATGTGCAAATATAATAAAACCATTTTTGTGTGCAAATATATGGCAATATAATAACAAAAATGGACTAACTAGTGCACTACAACACTGCCTGAAACCGGAACATTTGGCCCTGAGCCAAAGTTGACCTGTAGATGAACCCTTCGACCTAACGTTATATATATCTGCTCATTAGGGAAACATTATTTGCCATATGATAAATGTATCTGCTCATTAATGAAGCATCATTAACAATGTCATCTATGAATGTGCTCATTAGAGAAACATGCATTTACCACTTCATATTTAGAAATCAGACAAGACCATGAAATCCAACACTTGGCCTTGTTTGAAGGTGTAGGATTAAAGACAATGCCCTTTGTTCCCCCTGGAGCCCTGGTGAGGCTTTGAGAGGATCCCAAGAGGAGAATGAAACCAGATCATCCTGCACTAGCCGTGATGTCACCTGGTTTATTGAACAATATAAAAACAGGACAGTCTCACAGTCGGAAGCCTCGCTGCCTGCAGGTGGACACACCACAGTAATTCCCAGTGATGGAGAGGGGCTCTCCAGTCCTTCGCTGCAACAGGGGGTCCCCAGCTGATCTGGAGGATGGTAAAGTCTTGGGGTAACTGGTGATGTATCTTTCTTAATCACTGTATGCAATCTTTTGTCTAATGATTATGTGCATTGCTGAGCTCATCCTTTTGTGATCCTTGGCAGTTTTGCATTATAGCAAATTACACCTATTTCCTTAAGTTGGTGCCTGTTTCTTTTGTGTATATCCTGCTGCATGGCAAAATACTGGGCAAAGGTCTGGGAGATGGAGTGTGGCAGCAGAGGCTCTGCTCCATTCAGGGTCTCTGCTCCAGGAGCAGCTTCACTGTCCGCAGGGAGAGCAGAGAGGGCAGGAAGCCCCAAACCACAACATCCAGGGAAACCAATGTCAGTGGCAGGTGCCAAGGGAGGCAGTGCTGGGAACCAAGCCTGGCCTGTCACACACATGGAGGGCTGAGAAGGTTGATCCCATCGAGGATCTGTGCTCTGGAGCTGCTCAGCTGGGAACCTGCAGGACAAAAGGGGAACCTGCAGGACAAAACAAACTCTTCCAAGCCCAGCCCTGGCCAAGCAGACCCAGAGCCAGTTACAGGAGCCAGAGCTGGGCTGTGTGAGTGTGTGCTGCAAGGGCTGAGTGCCAGGGACTGGGGACACAAGGTTGGGAGGGGATTTGGGCTGGCTCCTGGAGGCAAACTGGCAGTGAAGGTGACCTTGGCCATGGTGTCACCTCCTGGGCTGCATGGGGAATGTCCCAGTGCAGCTGCTGGAGTGAGTGGGGGGACGCAGTGCCCACAACTGGGTGCAGTGCAGAGGACCCAATGCAGCAAGGTGGGGTCACTGGTGCACGGGGTGTAGTCCTTTAAGGACAGGCCGCTCTAGTTTGGAAGCACGGGCCCTCTCTCTCTCTCGGGGTCTCCCACTGGATTCAGCTTCCTTTGGCATCCACTCGCTCCAAAGTGAGCACTTTTCTTACAGGCCGCAAGTGGATCTCTGTATCAGCCATGGACTTCATGGGTTACAGGGGCACAGTTTGCTTCACCATGGTCCTCACCACAGCTTGCAGAAGAATTTAGTCTCTTGGAGCACCTTCTCCTCTGTGACTGGGATATGCAAAGCAATCACACGAGAGACGAGAGATTTCACAGGGCAGAGAGTTCCTCCGAGCCAACTCAAGCTGAGCCAAGCGGGAGAACAAGGCGGAGAGTGCCTCTGCCTGTTTATTTCTTACTTTTTATACATTTGTGGGTCTGGCAGAAGATTGGCCTCTGGAATTTCCACCTCTCAGCCAACTGGCCAGACCAGCCATCAGTTTTGAAAACAATAGTTTTCAGGTTAGAAATATGCAAACAAAGGACAGAGAATGAAAAACAAAGGATTTGTTTATGTTACACGTGTGAGAAAAGGCAGAAACCGCTCCTAATATTGTGCAGTAGCTAAAAGGTCTGACTCCATTTTATGAACAATCAAAGGGCTTTAAAAAACTGAGAAAAACCAGGGTGACACTCCTCCGCCTTCTCCCCTGACCTTGGTTCCACCATGTTGTTTTCTCTTCTGTACCCTCCCTTCCTCCTCCTCTCTATCTAAAAGAAAAACTGCTGCCCATAGGTACCATTGCCAAACAAGTTTTACTAATTCCAAGATTCCTGCAGGATCCCGCAGCGCTGAGAGGCTTGATTCAGTTTAGGTTCTGCCTCGCGGTGTTTCTGCTCACCGTATTTCTACTGCTGGCCATGTGGCCTCTGCTGTTTAACACCTCTCTTCCTGCGGGGCTCCGGGGAGGAGAAGCTGCTGCCGCTCCCGCCCGTCTGCCCGCGGTGTGGCTGGCGGCCAGGCAGACAAAGCTCCCTGTGGGCCACGCTGAAACAGCGGCTGGGGCGCATCGCTGAGCCCTGCACCAGGGTGCCCCAGGGGCGGTGGCTTGCCAGCCGTGGAAAAAACTGTGTGAGCACTGTTTTTTGATATTTTTCTTAAATATGCCATCACAGAGGCGTTACCTATGGAGGGGTTTGACAGCTGGCTGGTAAGCTGAAGTCAGTTAGTAGAAGAAACAGCAATTCATAAATTCCAAGTGTATCCACAGCAAGAAAGAAGACAAGGCCGTTAGCATGGAAACCAATTAAAAAAGATACATGAAGGAAGGAATTTTGTAGTTAGACTATATGTATAAGTAAATGTTTATTCGTGGCTTATTAATTTTTGCAAAATTTTACTAAATATATTGGCGCTAATTGCTTTGCACCGATGAATATAATAAGTTACTGTGATATAGTTAATAACTTGAGATCATGCTTTGTTATGAGTATATAAACTGGAGAACATGCAGAATAAAGAAGACCATGCTGCCATTGTTATTCTATTCAAGCGTGTGTGTGTGTATGTCACGTGTGACCCTACAAGGACATTTAGTAATACCCTGACATGACGAAGGAGTTACAAAATATGCTCCTCGTACTGTTTTAATCTAGGCAAAGTCACAAAATTTTAAGACTGATGCAACTACTGCTTTCAGTGTTAAAGCTTAGAAAGAAATCAGAAAAAGACTCTAGGATGTAATTTCAAAAGAAAATAAAGCAGCTGCAAATACATCTCCTACATAGAGATTGCTTTATGACACCCTAAAAAAACAGAAAACAGAGCAAAAAATAAAAGAGACTCAGAAGAGGTAGCAGAAAAAGAATAAAGCAGAAACTCAAAGTTGCTAGAGAGCAGCAGAGGAGAGAAGCTCAGCCTGAGAATATATCCTTCCCTGAAGTAAATCCTGCTAAAGCTGTTTCTGCAAAGACTGTTGCTAGGTCTGTGGGTACGGGAAATGAGCAACAAGCTGATAATGTCTCTCCAGATGTGTCCCGAAAGGCTCTAAATCCCTGGACCCCTCCTCTGCGCAGCAACGAAGTGTTAAATCTGTGAGTCTCCAACACAGCAGCTAGCTAAGATGACCTCTGAAAAGAAACAAATTGAGCCATCGTCTCCTCTGCTTGCTTCTGCTCCTGAACTGCACAAACAAATAAAGGCATTATTTCTTTATCCCCCACTGCCTTCTGATACTGATAGTGACAATAAAGAAATGACAAAGATTAGAAAGTCTAAACTAATGCAGAAACCTGTTTAATGTAAAACTAGTAATAAAGATGAGCTTGATGTTTCAAGAGCTCTGCCTTTTTGTCAAGTTACTGCAACTGCTCAACAACATTTACAGTTCTGAAACCAAGTTAAAAAGAAAGCAGCTGAAGTAAAAACCTAGAATTTATTAGAAAAAATAACCCCGCCAAAAACATTAGATATACAGAATGTTGATATAAATGTTGCTGATAATAAAATAGCTTTTCCTGTATTTAAAACAGTTCCAAACTCAAGACAAAATGATCGTCATCTTATCAAGTTTTTGCATCGAAAGTTGTACAAGACCTCCAAGAAAAGGTGGCTAAGTTTAGTATTAATTCTGCAAAAGTAATACAATTAATTTGCGTTATTAATACATTTACATTTACAATTACATTTACAATTACATTTACAATTACATTTACATTTATATTTATACATTTACATTTACATTTACATTTACATTTATATTTATAATATTATGCACTTAACTTCAATTTTGATTCAGCCAGTACAGCATAGAGTATTTCAAAACACCTGGAAGCAACTAGCTGAGCAAACAACTTTAAATAATATATAACTACCTCAACACAACCCTCGTCACACTGTAAGAGTTGATACTTTGCTCAGCAACAAGCATTTTACTAATCCAAACATACAAGCATAGTAAAATCCTCTAGTTTTAGCACAAGCTCAGCAAATAAGTATAAATACTGTAATTAAAACAATACAAATAGCAGCTCCAAACCCAAAATTTGACACTATAAAACAAAGTATTAAAGGACCTTTTTTTTTTTGCAATTTGTAGAAAAAATTGCTGCAGCAATTAAAAAACAAGTAAATGATAAAGTTTTAAAACAAATTCTATGTAAACCACCAGCCAAACCCAATACAAATAAAGACTGCCAATAAATTATTGAAGCTCTACCAAAAGATCCCTCTGCTCCAGAAATAATTACAGCTTGCTCAAAATTAGCACAGCCCAGTATAAAATAGCTGCATTAGCAGCAATCCTAAAGCCTCCACAAAAATATTTCTCATGTAAAAAACAAAAACATTTAAAAGCACAGTACCCTAAAAATGTTAAAGAAAAAGTAAAATCTAAAATGAATCTAAATAATAGATTTACTTGTAATCATTATAGTAAAACCGAACATTTTACAAAGCAGTGTTAATCAAAATACCATAAAAATAAACAATTATTGCAAGAACACAAAAAAAGAATGCGAAAAAGCGCTTGTAAACACAAATACTTAGCAACCACAGGCCCTCCCAGCACTGCAAAGTTATCCATTTATAAACAATACTCAAAAGCAATAATTAGTTCAGCAAAAAATTAATATACCCACTGCAAACACAGGAACTATTAATATTCATGATGTTGTTAAAGTACCCTTAAAAGCATGAAAACCTATCAGAAAAAGTCTCGGTGCTCTTTTAATTAAAAAATCTAGTGCCACCTTATTAAAACAATGTACCTATTAAAGTAATTAATACTAACTATACAAACCAAATTTATACTATAATTTCAACTACTTATCTGCCAGTTGCTATACCTAAAAGAACTTACCTTATTCAAATTATTCTGTATTATTTTCTGTATTCCCAAAACAAAAAATCAACTACTTTCCACTAAAAGCTTCAGGTCTACCAAGACACCTCTAGGCTTTTAAGCACGACTACTTGACGACCCACATTAACCTACATCTTAACTTCTAAAAATACAAAACCTCACCAAATACCATTAAACAGTTTGCTAAGCACTAAAACGAATGTAACAATTGTGTCTTTACACTCATAACCCCCACAACAGCCTGAGCAAACAAGTAACACTAGAATGTTCAAGCTAAAAAGGCGCCACAGTAAGTAAAATTTCAGTTAACACCATTTTAATCACAAAACCTAAAAGACAAAAAGCAGCTATAAAGCCACATATTTCCACTACTCCATTAAATCTATGAAGCTGAGTTTACCTCCACCAATAAAAAGTAAAAATTACTCCGGATTTTTAACAAAAATCACCATATTACAAAGTATTAAGCAACCCACTCTAACTTAGTTAACCACCAAACCTGTGTAAGTTGATCAATAGCCCCTTCCTAGTAAATATTTAATTACCCAACAAACATTAGTTCAAAAACAATTAACCACAAAACATACGAAACCTTCACACAATCTATAGAACACTCCTGTGCTTATTATTTAAAAAAAAAAAAAAATCTAACAAATAGCATTTTTTACATAACTTAAAACAAATTAATACTGTAATAGCTACAATAAGAGCTTTACAACCCAGTTTACCATTCCCTACCATAATTCCTATGAAATAAAATACTGTTTTAATAAAATTTAAAAAAAAAATTACAATTCCTTTAACTAAACAAAACAAAATTTACATTCACAGGACCAACAATTAATCATTCTAGACCAACACAAAAGTATTGGTAAAAATTTCTTCTCCAAAGCATAAAAACCTGCCCTATTAGTTTTAGTTTATAGCACAAACTAACTCCAGAAAAAAAAAATCCAAATTGTTATTATTATTATTACATAAATAATATTTTATTAACAACTAAAGAACAAAACCAATTAATTCACAATATTTTACACTAACTTCTTTACAAAATCATAACCTAATTTTAACCCCTCAAAACATCCTAACTGTTAAACCTTAAAAATATTTAACTCTCATTATATCTGAAACACAAGTAAAACCTCAAAAAATACAATTACAAAACATAATTAAAACCTAACTAAAATTAATAAAATCAATTAATTAAATTAAACCTTATTTAAAACTTACTAATTCACAATTATGGCAACTTAAAAATATTTACAAAATATTAAAAAATATCTTAAAATCAAAAAATCTACTAATATCCATAAATTACCCCCAAACACCTTGCTATTCTCAAAATAATTTTAAAAACTTTATATTCAAAATTTGCCTCTCACATTACTTTAACACAAATAGTACATCTATTTATTCTAAATAACAAAATAACTCCATTTAAAATTCCTGTACAATAAAATAATCAGTAAAAAAATCCTACATATTTTAAAATAATTGGTTTTTTACCTTTCAAACATATAAAAAACTACTCCTAGTAATATTAAATTAATTACTAAAATTATTATTAAAACTCATAAACAATATATTAAATTAATAAACCAAAATCCTATAAAAATTTTTTTACCTGTTCAAGATTACTATTTTAAGTAGTATCTTTCCAACAACTGTCAGTTACAAATGACTATAACTACTTTTACAAAGCAAATACCTTATCATTTACCAAGTCACCCTCTATTAAACTTTTTTCAAAAAGTGCCAGTTAGTAAAAAAAATTTAAATACAAAAAACCTTGTTAATAAACCCACTATTTTTTACAGATAGTTCTAAAAACCAAAAAAAGGCTGCAATTACTAAAACCCCAATAATAATTAACACTATATAATAAAATTTCAAACAAGTTCACCTCAAATTATTAAATTACAAACCATAAGCACTGCATTTCAGTTATTCCCTCTAACTGTAAACATTGTAACAAATTCTACTTATATAACAAATTTAACCCCAACATTAAATAAAGTTGTTTTATCGAAATTTAATCAGCCTTTATTTAATGTGTTGCTGGAATTGTAAAATACAATCCAGCAAACACACTAAGCCATATTTTATATCACACATTCACAATAACACTTCTTTACCAAAATCCTTCACAAATAAAAAATACTATAGCTAATACTCCTGTTTCCAACGCTACCTCAACGATCCCTGATCGTAAACAAGAACAATCTTATCCCATCAATTTTACCATCAGATTTTCAAACTTTACAGTTTTACCGTGAAGGATTTTTGCAGTTAGACTACGTGCATAAAGTAAACGTGCCTTATTAACTTTCTGCGAAACTTCTACCAAATACACTGACACTAACTGCTGTGCACCAATGAATAGAAAAAGTTACTGTGATCTAATCAGTAACTTAAGGTCTCGCTTTGTTATGAGTATATAAACTGGAGAACATGCAGAGAAAGAAGACACTGCCACCGCTGTTATTCTGTTCCGGAGCCATCAGAAGCTGGCTCTGCTGGACGTGGTGGAAGTTTCTGGCAGCTTCTCACAGAAACGACCGCTTTGGCCCCCTCACTACTGTGACTGGAATACGCAAAGCAATCACACGAGAGACGAGAAATTTCGCAGGGCAGAGTTGTTCCTCCGAGAGGAGCCAAGGCCGAGAACCAAGGCGGAGAACCCTCTGCCTGTTTATTTCTTACTTTTTATACATTTGTGGGTCTGGCAGAAGATTGGCTTCTGGAATTTCCACCTCTCAGCCAAATGGCCAGACCAACTGTCAGTTACAATTGTTTTCAGGTTAGAAATATGCAAACAAAGGACAAAGAATGAAAAACAAAGGACTTGTTTATGTTACATGTGTGAGACAAAGTGAAAACTACTCCTAATATTGTACAGTAGCTAAAAAGTCTGACTCCATTTTATGAGCAATCAAAAGGCTTTAAAAAACTCAGAAAAACCAGGGTGACACACTACCAAAAACCAGGTCACATAAAACCAAGACAGTGGGGATCCCCCTCGGCACTGGCCACTTTTCCAGCCCTTTTTGTCCTTCCCTGCTCTGTCTCGCTGCTTCCTGGGCACGTCCTCTCGGAATTCCTGCTGCCTCTCCCTTTGCCCTGGGCCAGGGTGGCAGCTGGGCAGGTGTTGTTGTGCATTGTTTGGGTTTACATTGTATTTCATTTTTATATTGGGTTTTGTAAGGGTTTCTTCTGTACCCCCCTGTTCCCCTGTGTCTTGGTTTGAAAAGACAGGTATCTGCTAGGGAGAGGTGGGGCCTCTCTAGGAATGGGGAATTCCAATCCCTTCCCTCCAAGTTATTATAATTTAGAAGATTAAAGAGGCTTTTCAGGCAGAGCTGTGGGGAAAGGAATAACACTTCTTTACTAGTAAGTACAAACAAACAAACAACAACTACAGCATAAATAATAAACAGAACCAGGAACCTTGAGAGGCTTTGTTTCACAAAACCCGGGGCAGCCTGATCCCTTGGGACCCCGAGAGCACCAAGCTGGAACGGTAGAAAACTCCCGGGCTGGTGGCTGGAATGCCGGGGTGTCCCCAGCAGGCAGGGGGGTGTCCTGGCTGGCAAAGGGGGGGGTGTCCCGGCAAAGTGAGCAGTGCTGGAGAAGCCGCGACGGCTGGGCAGGGCTGGCCCAGCTCCAGCAGGGCAGACCAGCAGCTCCGAATTCCTGGGCACTCCAGCAGATGATGGATGGTGGTAGAATTCCCAGGACCAGACCCTTTGTTAACAGTGGGCTCCTCACGCAGCCAGCCGTCGCCAGACTGTCCTCTCCGAAAATCGAGAGTGGAAGAAGCCACCCTCAGCTCCCGCAGCCCCTGAGCCTTTCCCTTCCCCCCCAAACTGATTGATCTAATGCCACTTCTTTTGAGTGGCTCAAGTGCCCTTTAAGCATCAGTATTTAGTATCTTAGCAGCTTATGGGGGGAAAAATTTTATAGGGAAAGGAACAAAAAAACCCCAAAACCCCAAACTTAACCCCTAACACCCTGGAAAATGTATCCCAAAACTTGAACTTGTCCCTGCTCCTTTTCCCCGCCCATTCCCCCACACTGGAATGTAATCCAACTCTGTTCCACTCCCACCTTATCCCTTATTAGGTAGTGGCTTGTCCCAGCCTCTAGCCCCTTCCCTTGGATAAAAGCCAGGAAACCACATGGAGCTGCCTCTTGGCTTGGGAATGGGGACAGGGACTGGGCTCCAAACCCTGCAGGGGCAGGACCACAGGAGAAAGACTGAATAAAGCCCTGTTTCCCCCCAGACCAAGTGCAGACTCCTTCCCTTTGCCATTGACAGGGACCTGCTCTCTCTACAGGAAAAGGAAAAGGTTCACAGATGCTCTGGGATCTTTGGGGCCTTCCAACTGTGGTTTGTCTCTCAAGCTAGCCCAGGCAAAAACGGAGCCGGGGCTCTGAGAAAGACAGAGAGAGACACCACAGGCAAGGACTCCTGAGCTGGGGCTCTCTGGTGTCTGTCACAGAATGGGAGGAGACGAGGCGGGTTCCCAGGGCTCCGTTGCTCCTGGAGCTCTTCCAGGGTGTGGAGGATTGTGTCCACCTCACAGCACAGCTGGAAAAGCAGCAGCTGCTCCCTGTCTGCTCCACCTCGATCCCCTGCTCTCTCCACAGCCCTCCTGTTGCAGTCCAGGGCATCCCTTTGGCTGCCCTGGAGAGTCAGGGACCTGGGCAGGGGGGTCTGGGACCCCAGCCCAGAGCTCAGAGAGACACTGGCTTTGATTTCAGTCCATGGGAAAAACTTCCTAAACTGAGGGAGGGTTTGCAAGCCACAGGAGTGTGAAAAATAGTAGTTTAGTTTGTCACAGAGTGAAAAAACATTAATTTTAGCTTCATAGCATTGGAGTGAATGGGGACAAAATGGAGAATCTGGGGCGTTGTCTCCTTCTTCTTCCTTCTCCTTCCCTCACTCCATTTCTGCTGTGACATTGGCACAAAGTAGTTAGTGAGGATTGGGTCAGTGTATAGGTGACCTTTTTAGTAATAGTGATAGACATTGGTAAGAAATAGTAAATAATGAACACGTAGTAATTAGTATAAAAGATTAAGCACAGCCCAGCTCGGGGGGAGACGTGAAAGGTCCATGCACCTGCAAACATCGTGTTGGACTGTGAAAAATTTGTAAGATAAGAAACAATAAACGAAAAATGCAACCTTGAAAAATCTAAACCTGAAGACTCCGTCTCTTCCTTCGGCTTGGCGCGGAGCTGTGCAGGGGGGAAAAAGACCCTGAAACCACCTGAATGTTGGGAAAGCCGCCCGACACCCTCCCAGTCTGGCCCCGATGTTGCTCCACACCAATGTCTTCAGTCTGGACTCCACAGTGGAATCATGCATGTGGAATCATGATTAACTCGGAAAGAATTACAGCAGTTAATGGGCACCTTAGGCTCCTGGAGAAAACAGGTGCCTGGATTTTCTATTGTTGCTTGTGAAGCCCAAAACTGGGCAAGAAAATAAAACTTTATAGTCAGATGGCTACAGAGCAGGTATTGGTTTATTTAGCACAAGGCATGAGGGGGATCCCTTTGCCAAAAACTCAGTCTTCTTTAGCCTGCAGTTACATCTTCAAAGTCCTTCCACTCCATGTCACAATTACAACATATCATAGCATATTCCTATTTGCATAAAGCTCTGTCAGGATTTTACAACAGTTTGTTGCTTTTGTGCATGCATCAGTTCCTTCTGTGGTGGTCACCAGTCTTCTGGTGGTCTTTTGATGAAGACTCCTGTAGTTCTTCCTCATATTTTAACTTCTTATATGTCTTCAGCACATGCCTGGTGCTTCTTGTTCTTCAGTCTAACTTGGTTTTAGCTAATCTTGCAGTTTGCAAGTTTTGGTAAAACGTGTTATCCTGCAATTCATGGCACATGTTTTCTCACTTGCCCTGCTATCTTGTTTGCTCTGCTATCTTACTTGCTTTACTTGCACGTCTTGTCACAGTATTACTTGTGGTTAACCTTTTGTTACACACCACTTAGGTTTGAATCCCCCCTTTCTTTTTCCTCTTGTGAATTCTTTCACAAATTATTGTGTGTTTATTCTCCAGAAATATGTTTCTCTTCCTACTCTATAATTCAATTTATATCTATTCCAATCATCATAAGACACTGTGCTTCGCTGACACACTACAAAAAGCACTGTCTAAATATGCATGTACACAAAATTATTATCCTTAACAAGATTCTCATAAATACTTGTTTTAACCAATTTAGATTAGGGAATCATGATGGAAGTGTCTCCCATAAGTGATTTTGACCCAGATGTATAATTATTTATCACTTCATGGAGGATCTTTGCATGTTCCCAAAGTGGATGTATATTTGTTGTTAATTGCCCTGATTGCTCTATGTAAGTACATAAGACTGTTTCCAGCCCTGGCCAGGTCACTCCTGCCATGGAGTCAGGAGTCCAGATGGTTTCAGTTTGCAGTGTGCACGTTCCTGGTGGCTAGGGATGAGGCAGGAGTGTGCTCCTGCTGTCCCAGGCTGGCAGGGGCAGAGGGTTAAGGGGTCCTCTGGCTGCTCCTGAAGGGACACTGAGGAGCTCCTGAACCCAAGGAAGCTGTGCAGTGCTGGCAGAGAGGGTGTCATGGTTTAATGGTGCCAGAGAAGATTTTCTGGGGGGTGCTGTGCCAGCGGCTGGACAGGAGCCCAGGGGTGCCCAGGTGGGCAAGAGGCCACTGGTCCCAGGGCTGTGCCAGCTCTGGGGTGACAGCAGGGCCAGGGCAGTGCCCATCCCCTGTGCTGGCACTGCTGGGGCACCTCCAGTGCTGGGGCAGCTCTGGAACCCTCCTGACAAGAACCTGCAGGGGGAAGGGAACAGAGCTGGGAAAGGGAATGGAGCCCCAGCAGAGGCTGAGGGAGCTGGGAAAGGGAATGGAGCCCCAGGAGAGGCTGAGGGAGGTGGGAAAGGGAATGGAGCCCCAGCAGAGGCTGAGGGAGCTGGGAAGGGGCTGAGCCTGGAGAAAAGGAGGCTCAGTGGCACCTTGTGGCTCTGCACAAGTCCCTGACAGGAGGGGACAGCCAGGGGGAGTTGGGCTCTGCTCCCAGGGGAACAGGGACAAGACAAGGGGAAATGGCCTCAGGCTGGACCAGGGTGGGTTCTGGTTGGATAGCAGCAGGAATTTCTCAATGGAAAGGGGGCTCAGGCCTTGGCAGGGGCTGCCCACGGATGTTTGGAGTCCCCATCCCTGGAGGTGTCCAAGGAATTCCTGGAGGTGGCACTCAGTGCTCTGGGCTGGTGACAAGGTGGGGATCAGGCACAGGTTGGTCTCAGTGGGCTGGGAGGGCTTTTCCAACCTCAGTGATCCTGGGGTTCTGTGCCTGTAACACTCCTGCAGGAGCAGGGAATTCTTTGGATGTTGGAAAGATCCCTCTGGAGACAGGCTGAGCTAAACTGGGAAGGGAGGGACCAAATCCATGCTCTATAGGTGATGTGTGCCAACCCTGCCTGGCAGGTGTGGAGGCTTCCCCTGAGGCTGGACAAATGCCAGAGGTGTCTGCTCCAGCACTTGTGACTTGTCAGACTGGGGCAGGCGATGCCTGAGGTCCTGGCAGGCTGGAGGTCTCAATATCCAAACTCCAGGGCTTGTTTTGAGGCTGTGGAGCAGGATTTGTGTGTCCACATCCTAAGGGTAAAGCAATCCAGGCACCCTGCTCTGGTTGGGTGTTGAATGTCCTCTATCAAACCCCAGCGCTCTGTTTCTGTCAGGTGTGGGATGTCCACTGCCAAGAGAGCTGCAGCCAGGTGCTGTTCCTGCTTTGCTTCCCCTGCTGGAGAGGTGTCCAAGGACGGCCAGGTTGAACAGTGCTTGGAGCAACCTGGGATAGTGGAAGGTGTCCCTGTCTTGGAATGGGGCAGCCACTGTTTCTCAGGGAATTCCATCCTAGCCCCTCAAAACTCTCAGGGAATATTTCCTTCCCAATATGCCATCTATCCTTGTCCTCTGGCAGTGGGAAGCCATTCCACCTTGCCCTGTCCCTCCAGGCTCATGTCAAAAATCCATCTCCTGCTTTTTTTACATGTATGCATATGCAACTATCACACTGGACAATATTATTGCCAACAATCAGCACAACAGTTAAGGGTCAGATGCCTGCAACAGATGTGAGTTGCCTGTGAGCTAACTCAAACCACAGCCGGCGTGGAATTTGGACCGTAATTCAACTGACTCCAAAAGAATGGTTTCACTTTCGCATTCTGGGCAATAAAACGCCTGATTTCCTGGTATTACCCTGCTGCCACGGGAAAAGCTGAGGCCGTACCCAGGTAAGAGCCAGGGCTGCATAAAGAGCCAGGGCTGTGCTGGGCTTGTCCCGTCCCAGGAGCTGCGGGGCACGGAGGGAGAAGGTAAGGCCCTGGGGATGAGCTGTGGGGCCGGCAGCAGCAGGGAGCGGGATCTTGTCGGGCTCCTCCCTCCTGTTGCCGGTGTTTTGCCAGGGCTGGGGAGATGGCAGGGCAGGAGAAGAGGGCTCAGAGGGCAGCGGGCGGGCGCTGGCTGCTCCTCCGTGGGCTGCAGGAAGCCGCCTTTGCTGGCAGCCGCTTTGGGGGAGCTCGGGGGAGCCGTGTGCGCTGCGGGGCTGAGCTGGGAGCGGGGCCGGGGTCAGAGGGGTGGGAGCGGAGCGGCGAGGGAAGGAGGAGGGATGCGGGCGGATGGAGGGGCAGAGCGAAGGCTGTAGAGGCGCAAAGCCTGGCCCGAGAGCTGGCAGCGGGGCTGGCCGGGCACAGATCCCTTGCGGAGCCCCTTCCATGCCGCCAGCCCGTGCCCGGCTCGGGCACCCCCAGCCCCGCGGTGGGGCCGGGTGGCTGCGCTCTGCTGATGGCAGGAGCCATGGGGGATCATTCCATTTCCTCCCCGTGCAGGGAGGGTGGGATTCTCCTCTCTCACACTCTAAGCGTCACCGCTCAGAGAGCCCTGGTTCCTGGGGCAGATCCTCAAAGGCACCAGCGCCTCCAGAGCCCCTTTCCCTGGGGTAGGGCTGGGGAAAAAGCTCTCAGGTGCTGTTCCGATGAGACTGGCTGCCAGCATTCCCATGGCTCGTCCTGCTGCCAGCCTTGCCGTTTCCCTCGATAGCTTCCAAGGGGGAGCTGGATCCTTAGTCATGCCCGGAATGTGCTTAGTGCCTTTCTGCGGGCACTGACACAGTCACATGGGGCTTTTTCCCTGTTCCTGCAGCAATGGGAAGCCGTGCAGGGACTGCTAGGGGTACCTGGGGGCAGGTTCATGGTGTGGCAGGGCTGCAGTTAATGTTGTGCAGGGCAGTCTCTGACTCCAGCCATTGAAGCCGTGCTGCGGGTGATCCATTGTGAGAGAATTTGTGAGAGGACAGGGCTGGGACAAGTGGTTTAAGTGGATAAGCTCCAGCAGTGACCCTGAGCCAGCAGTTCCCTTCCGGAACAGCCATCCTGCACTGAGGCTCTGCTGCCCATGGTGCAGCTGGACATGTGCCCAAAGAAAACAATTGGTGCCTAAAGTCCCTCCTGTGCTCTGCCAGCACGTCCAGCTTTCCTGTGGTTAAACTGCTCTTGTCTTGAGCCAGTGGCTTTTCCTGCCTCTGCTGTCCCCCTCCTGTCCCCATCCTGCTGGTGGGAGCACACGAACTGCAGGTGGGGCTCAGTGGCTGCTGGAATCCAAGCCCTACTCTGCTTCTCCCCCCTCTCCAAGGCCCTGAGCTTGCCCCCAGCAGCAGCTGTGTGATGTGGGCAGTGGTGGGACAGGGCCCGTGCTGTCCCATGGTCAGTGCTGTTCCCGTGGCTCTGGCCCCTGCACACCTTGTCTGCTGCCCCGAGAGCACAGATGTTCCCAGGACAGCCTCTCACCCATCAGCACCCTCAAGTCCTTCTCCTCAGGGCTGCTCTCAATCCATTCTCTTCCCAGCTTGTGTCTGTGCCTGGCAATGTCCTGACCCAGGGACAGCACCTGCACTTGGCCTTGTTGACCTTCAGGGGCTTTGCTGTGTCCCACCCCTCCAGCACGCCCAGCTTCCTTCTGGTGAGGGAACATGGATATAGGTCCCAGGTGAAACCCTGCTCTGGTCACCTCCCCAGAAGAGCCCTGGGGAATCTTTGCTGCCTGGGCAATCCCCAGTGGAGGAGAGGGGTTGGGCTCCAGTCCTCCCTGGAATAAATCCTCCACGTTGATTGGTGACCTCCTCTGACAGTCTGGTCTTTTCCTTTAGGATTTCAGGCCTTTTCTTCCCACTGATCTTCTTGTTGGACCAACTGGAGCATCTGCTGTGAGGTGGGTGAGGGGAATCAGAGCCCACAGCCCTTGCACAGATTGCCCAAATCTGCAGAGATTCCCAAGGGAAAGCTGCCCCTGAAGGCTCTGGAAGGGTGCAGGAGCCCTCGGAGCCTGAGTCCAACTCCCTGGTATCGATACCTGTGCTGGTAAATGTCTCATGGCCTTGGTGGGGCGGAAGCTGAGTGCTCTGGAAGGTTTTATGCACGGAACAAATCTCTCCAGTATCCAGCTGAATGGACACTGGGACAATTTTCAGGGTTGTGTGACAGTGTCACAACCCCCAAAGCTGTAAAGGCAGGTGTGCAATGAGAGTGCCAGCTCTGCTAGCGTGTGAACATGGAATCATGGAATGGCCTGACTTCAAAGGTGTTTTGCCAAGGGCCAGGGTCTGCAGAAAAGACACAAACAGGACTGTGCTGGCTTGAAAGCAAAACCAGTGAGAGACTCTAAGTCAGAAAAACAATTTAATAGGAAGCAAAAAAAAAAAAAGTAAAATAAAATAAAATTCATGCAATAGTACAAAAGATCAGTGACCGAATCAGAATACAACCTGACACCCTGTTAGTTATGGTGGTGGTATCAGTCCAGATGAAGTGGTCTTGTTGAAGCAATAATCCTGTAGAAAGTTTTGGTAGCTCTTGTCCTCTGGGAACCCTGTGGGTAAGGGCTCCCTATGCTGTCCCAAATCCCAGATGATATCCAGGTGGGAATGCTTGGCTCCTCCCCCTGGGCGGAGCATCTCACAATGGGCTGATATCAGTCTATGAGTTTTGCAATGGGTCCTTGATTGCCCATTGAACAGAGATAGCTCCTGGAGGGAGTTATCTGTGAGTCATGCAGCCGGGCATTGATGGACCATTAACAGAAGATAGTCTGGAGGGAGCGGGCAAGGAAAACACTGCCCAACCTAGTTTCAACAGCTCTAATTACTAGATGTCTAGATTTCTAATGTCCTAGTTTCAACAGCAACTAATTACTACGTGTTCGTTATTTACTATTTCTTACCAATGTCTATCACTATTACTAAAAAGGTCACCTATACACTGACCCAATCCTCACTAACTACTTTGTGCCAATGTCACAGCAGAAATGGAGTGAGGGAAGGAGAAGGAAGAAGAAGGAGACAACGCCCCAGATTCTCCATTTTGTCCCCATTCACTCCAATGCTATGAAGCTAAAATTAATGTTTTTTCACTCTATGATAAACTAAACTACTATTTTTCACACTCCCGTGGCCTGCAAACCCTCTCTCAGTTTAGGAAGTTTTTCCCATGGACTGAGATCAAAGCCAGTATCTCTTTGATCTCTGGACTGTGGTCTCAGAGCCCCCTGCCCAGGTCCCTGACCCTCCAGGGCAACCAAAGGAATTCCCTGGACTCCAACAATATAGATGGTGATAGAAAACATACTTTGCGCACATCTTGCATTGCAACCTAAGACCCCAGCTTAAGGTGAAATTTACTGTCATGCAAAACTGCAAAGAATCACAAAGGGATGAGTTCAGCAATGCATTCGATTATTACTGCAAAGATTTCCTGTAGTGATTAAGAAAGATTCATCACCAGTTACCCTCAGACTTCACCGTCCTCCAGATGCACACATCAGCTGGGGAGGCCCTCCTGGTATAAACTGGAAATTCCTGTGGTGCTTCCAGCTGAAGGCAGAGAGGTTCCAGCCTTGCTGTGAGAGATCCCAGATTTATAACATTGAATAAACAAGCTGACACCTCTTCCAGTGTAGGAACATCTGGTTTCAATCTGGTCTTAGGTTATTCCTGAAGCCTGGCCAGGGATCAAGGGGGAACCAAGAAAGTTGTCTTTGATCCAAACCCCTAACCAAGGCCATGTGTCCAATTTTCCAAATATGGAAAAGTAAATGCATGTTTTTGTCAATGAACGGTCACATAGATCCTATTGCTATTGATAGTTTGTTAATTATGAATATATATAAAGTTTAGGTTGAAGGTTCATCTAGAGGTCAACTTTGGCTCAGGGCCTGTTGTTCTGGCCTCAGTCAGGGCCTGTTCCTCCGGCCTTAGTACTTCAGAAGGGCCACACAGGGATCCTGGCAGAGGCAAGACCGAAAGCTTTACTGAACCACCAAAAGCTCATGGTAACTGGTTATCCTTGATCAGCTCTGTGAGTTAATGGGTTATAAAAGGAAATTCAGTGTGACAAGAAGGACATCTCCCTCCTGGGCCTGTACTGGTTGTGACCCATGACTGACTTGTCCTTCAGGGATTTTTCAGTCAAAAGTGACCAGCACTGATGGACCCCAGCACATTTTAGACCTGTTTCCCACGGGCCCTGTGTAACTTGCCCCTGAGGAGCCTGAACTCTGCTTCTACCATGATCAGGGTTGAACATTTTCTGGCACTTTTCCCCCTGTCACCAGAGATTTTAAGCTCAGTGTCTCCGTGGTGGCTGTGGCCCAGATGGCCACCAATGGGCACTTGGCTGATGAGCCCCTCTGTGCTAA
>JANEHK010000163.1:0-30506 GCA_025960845.1 Tachycineta bicolor | reverse complement strand
CTGAGTGCCAGGGACTGGGGACACAAGGATTGGGAGGGGATTTGGGCCGGCTCCTAGAACCAGACTGGGAGTGGAGGTGCCCCTGGCTATGGTGTCAAGTCTAGGGCTCAGTAGGATCACTGTGCTGCTATAGGAGTGTTGGGATCCCAGTTATGTGTTTAGGTTTATCTGAAGGAGTGCACTTCAGTAAATCCCAGAGAACAATCAGCGCTGTCAGTGTCCTGAGCACGTTTGCTAGAATGGCTGATGAAGGGAGGCAAAGGATAAGTCTTTGTGTGGAAATCTGAGAACTGATTATTGGGCCCCAAAGGAAGTCCAGGGCCAAAGACAGCTTTGACCTAAGGGTACAGGGTTAAATAGTGAGAAGACGGGGTGGATCCGAGTGTTAAGGGCCAATGGGAACAGGCAAAAGTGGTACAGAGGCGGGGCAGCCAACTGGGGGAAACAGGGGTGGAGCATTGCAGCAAACCAGGACCAATAGGAATCAGGAGAGGGGAGAACATTCTAGAAAATATACAAATAAGGTAAATGAGGGGCGGGGCTGAAGAGGGATGACATCAACTACATGCACCAATGGAGTTTCAAATATTAACCTGTGCCTGCAGAGGCCCATGGGAGGGAGGCACTTTTCACCCTAATCTCAGAGCGGTGTTTCTTTTTGCTTGTTCCTGCCTCTCGATAGCTGTGGTGTTACTGCTCTAATCGGAGTAGCCACGGGAAGGTGGGAGCAGCCCTGTGAATTTGGGAACAGCCCCCACAGGGAGCAGCCCCAGAAGGTGGGAGCAGTCTCAGAAGGGTGGGGGCAGCCCTGGGAGGGTGGGGCCAGCTCACACTGCCGGCGCCCGGTGCGCTGCCCAAACCTATTGTCAGTAGCAATCCTTTAATTCCATTACACCTACCACAGCAATCCGCTTAGGGGAAGCTGTGGAGAGGCTGAGAAAGGAGGAGGGCATGGTTTAAATACACCAAGGCTATATCCCAGGGGGAAGCGCATGGCCCAAGGCACGGGAGAGGCCGTAGAGTTGGGAGAGGCCGTAGAGCTCTTGGGCTCTGCTCAGTGTTTGCCACCAGCCTGCAGCCTCCTCCACTGCTCTTGGGACAGCTTCACTTCCTCTGTCACTGCTGTCACCTGTGTTTCTCATGCTGCTCTGAGGTTCCCCAGCACATCTGCTCCCCCACATCCTGCAGATGAGTTCAGAGGGCTGGAGCCCATCTGCTCTGGAGCCAGGCTGGGAGAGCTGAGGATGTGCAGCGTGGAGAAGAG
This sequence comes from Tachycineta bicolor, assembly GCA_025960845.1. Lineage (NCBI taxonomy): Eukaryota > Metazoa > Chordata > Aves > Passeriformes > Hirundinidae > Tachycineta > Tachycineta bicolor. The sequence continues at coordinate 29,242 of JANEHK010000163.1, read as the reverse complement.
GAGGATCTGCAGAGCCCTTTCCAATGCCTAAAGGGGCTTCAGGAGAGTGGAGAGGGACTTGGGACAAGGGATGGAGGGACAGGACGCAGGGAATGGCTTCCCACTGCCAGAGAGCAGGGATGGATGAGATATTGGGAAGGAGTTATTTCCTGGGAAGGTGGGGAGGCCCTGGCACAGGGTGCCCAGAGAAGCTGTGGCTGCCCCTGGATCGCTGGCAGTGTCCAAGATCAGGTTGGATGGGGCTTGGAGCAACCTGGGATAGTGGAAGGCGTCCCTGACCATGGAATGAGATGGTCTTGAGTATCCCTTCCCACCTAAATCACTGTCACTTGATTAATCTATCTCTGCCTGCTGCCTTCCAGCCCACTCCCTGCTCCATCTTTCCCTCTTCAGCATATTGAGCAGAAAGAAAAGACAAACACCAGTAAAAAGGTGTGGAAAATTTTATTCTTTACTGAAGTTTATTAGTTTTTTGTTTGGCTTAAACACAATAAATATTTCAGCAGTAGCATTGAACAGACTGAAATTCACACCCACTGCAGTACCTGAACCCCCAGACTCTGGATTCTGGGAAAGCCATCGGGGCCCCAGGGATCACAGCACCTCGAGGTGGGCCACTGCCAGCATCATTAATCCCCTTCAGCCCAGGGGACAGGAGCAGGGCCATGTCCCTGCTGGCAGGGAGGGATGGGGACAGATTTTGAGGTCTCCAACCAGCTCTGACCAAACGGGCTCCGCAGGTGCTGTGGGTTGAGGTGATTGGCACCTTGGAGGGTGAGCAGGGAATTATCCCGAAAACTGCTTCTGGGGCAGGAATGGTCCAGCCACTTCCATGGAGACCAGCCTAGGGACTTCTCCAGCCAGGTCTGACCATCTCCTTTTCCACAAGCAAAGAGGTCAGCATATCTCCCGTTGTCACCGTGAGGGTTGGAAAAGCCCTCTGAGCCCATCAAGTCCAACCATTCCCATCACAAACAAGGCCAAAGTGCTGTCCGATGTCCCCACATGCCACATCCACAGGGCTTTTAAAACCCTCCAAGCATGGAGACTCCACCCCTGCCCTGGGCAGCTGTGCCAGGGCTGGACAAACCTTTCCGAAAAGGAATTGCTCCCAATATCCAACCTAAACCTGCCCTGGCCCAGCTTGAGGCCATTTCCTCTTGTCCTGTCCTTGTCCCACCAAGAGCAGCCTCTGTGTCATCTCAGCCACTGCTTTGACACAGCTCAGAGGTAGAGGAGGGCAAAACCAGGAGCAGCCAAGGCTGGTTTCCCAAAAACACCCCTTCCCTAGGGACTTTCCAGCTCTATCAGAAGCAGGCATGGATGCTCTGGGAGGAGAAGAGTTTAGGTGGCTTCACTGGAGCCGAGATCAAACTAGCTCTGACTCCCAGCTGCAAATCCTTGACGTGCCAGGAGGTGACAGCAGACCATCTCTATTTAAGGAGCTTTAAAATGTTCCCAGTGTCACGGGAGCTCCCACTCCCAGTACACTACTCCAGGGTCTGGCAAAGCCTTGGGGCAGGTGGATGATGGTTATGAGGAGAGGCGGCTGCCAAACCCCAACGTGATCAGCCAGGGGCTGCAGGAGAGCTGGAGACAGCCTGGAGGGACAGGACACAGGGAATGGCTCCCCACGGCCAGAGGGCAGGGATAGATGGGATATTGGGCAGGAATTGTTCTCTGGGAGGGAGGGGAGGCCCTGGCACAGGGTGCCCAGAGAAGCTGTGGCTGCCCCTGGATCCCTTGAAGTGCCCCAGGCTTGGAGCAACCTGACCTAACACTATTCCTGGAAGAAGAGACAACACAGATCAACTCTCGGGCACCAGGCAGGAGGAGCTGAGGAGCCAGGACCTGCCCTCTCCATCCCAGGAGCACACCCCATGGGAAGGACAGAGCCCAGCCAGTGACCACCAGCATGGAACATCCCCCTCAAGGGCTGTTACCCAGAAACACTTTAATTCTTAAGACCTAAACCCAGGGTGGGCAATAGAAGGGTTGGTTCTCAGCTGCCACAGAGGCTTTGGTCTCTGTTTCTATTCCCCCTCTCAGAATCCAGGAGCAGAAATCACCGGATTTCTAAGAGCCCAAGAAGAATCCCCCTCCCCAGCATTTGCCTGGGCCCTGGGATGGGCTCTGCTCCATGCTGGTCCTCACCAGGTACAAGCCAGCGATGATTTAAGATTTTTTTATTCTTTCAAGGTGCAATAAATTAAGGCACCAAAGAGCCAGAACTCCTCCAAGATAAAGCCTGTGCAGAGGAAGCAGTTCCAGTTTTGGAGAGGGATGTTTTTCCTACACACCAAGACTTAAGCTCAGACAACTCCTCCCAGCCTCAGCAGCATCCCAGTCCTCAGGGGCCAGTGATGCCCATGGGAAGAGAGGAAAAGGCAAGTGCCAGGTTTGGGAGCCCAGAGTTCAGCTGAGTGCCTGAGGGTACAGCTCAATTCTTCCCTGGTTGGGCAAACACAAAACTAGACAGAAAATCATCCAACATCCACATTTTTCAGTGTTGCCAGCCCAGCTCTGCTATCTGAAAAAGTCCCACAGGAAGCTGTGTCCCAGTTGAAGATTCCCTCTAATTCCTGTGCAAGCAGGACTTAAATTTATTTCCATAATTCTATTTCATGAAATAGCAGGAGTCAAAAACTCAGGAGCAGCCCAAGTCATTTGTCCATAGAGGTGTTTTGGTTTTTTTGTTTTTTGTTTTTTTTTGCTGTATAACATCAGTAAAATGGATTGGAGGAAGCTACTTTATTAAATAAACTCAGAAAACCATCGGCCCACTCTCCCAGCCCCGCCGCAGCCATACGGACACGTGAGCACATGGAGATCTGGGGCCTCCCACGATGGATGGCAGCCCTGGGAAGGGCCCAGTTTGCTCCTCACAAGCTGTACCATGACCAGGGGCTGACCAAGCAATCCATGAACTCATGAGCTCAACCTCAGGGCTTCCAGTCTCCTCGTTGGCATGACAGTGATTCCAATTTCCAAAAGGAAAAGCATTAAATAGCAGTTACACATTGAAGGTTTCCCAGAAGCAGGAAGAGGCTTCGCCTGCAGAAGGAAATTGCTCTGACCAAGCTGTGATGCCCCACGCTGCACAACAATTAGTGTCTGAAGGACTTTGTTCCCACAGTAGTTCCACCTGCACAATCGGCTGTGCTTGTTCGCTTCCGGATGCAGCCTTTCCAGAGCCTGGCTTTAAGCTACACTCTTCATTCAAGCACAGGTCTTCATTGAATCAAGCCAGCAGGAAAGAAAATCAGCATTCAGTCTTCACCACCCCACTCGAACTCAATTATAAAAACAAATTAAAAAATAAAATCAACGCAAACACATCTTTGACAAGTGGACAGTAAACAAAGAGATGCCTGGATGAGACACGCGGGTGCTGGGGGCAAGGAGAGGGAGATCTAGAAAGGTTCCCACCCCTGGGAGCATCCTGAAGGTGCACACACGACGAACACCGGGCTTCAGGCGCTTCTCCCAGCAGTGGAATTGCAGTTGGGAAGGGCCAGGCTGTTCCTGGCTGTGGAAAAGGGGCTCAGGCAGCAGGAAAAAACTCAAAGAGCCAGCCCACAACAGCAAATCCATGCTGGTAGGAATGGGGAGAATCGGCTCTGTAGTCTCAGCCACCTTCCATAGCCCAGACCCCATTCCCAGACTGGGAACACACAGGGACACACAGGAACGTGTCGAGACGTGGTCCCAGGTACCACACAATGTGCAGAAGCCACATTCCCATGGGAAATCGAGCCCTGATTTTCCAAGCCTCCCAAACAGGATTGAGCTACAAAGTTTTGAGCGTCTGGTCTTTCTTTTCCCCCCTTAAAAAGAAAACAAAACCAACAAACACCAACAACAACAAAAAAAAAAGACAAGCAAACAAAGGTGCTAGCAAGTGTTTGCCCAAAAGCAGGAAGGCAGGACAGAATGTGGGAGAATTGTCATCATCTGCTCCCAAAGTACCAGCCCAGCACAGGGGCTATCCAGACAACAGGACTAGGGACAGCCAGGAACTACCCCAACCACCACGCTGTCCCCCTCCCCTTGAAGGAATCAGCTGTGTTGGTTTTGGTGTCAGGCCAAGGTGCTTTGCTCAGGTAAAGCATTTGCATCCCCAAGCAGCTTTCCCTGAGCAAGGGCCGGAGTCAGAGGCGTCTCTGGGAACATTCAGCTGGTCTATGGTACAGTAACTGCGACCTGAAAGGCTCCTCCTCCTCCAGCTCCACCCAAAACCCGAAGCTTTCAAGGATGGAGAAGCAGCAGGAGCCGCCCCGGCCCAGCCCCGCCCCGGCTGCAGCGGATCCCGCGTGTCCCTGGCCCTGTCCCAGAGGATAGTTTGGATCTGTGGTGATGGCTGAAGTATTTACAGGTATTTGCAGCAGGTATTTACAGTCCTTCTGCAGCCCGCAGGCCGATTTTCTCCTCCTCTGCTCCCAGTCAGTCCGGAGTGGGTTTCCGTAGGGAGAAGGGCCGGATGTTGAAGTGCCTGCTCAGCTGGCTAACCTGGGGACGAGGCAGACGTGGGATCGGGTTATCCCGGATCCAGGGGGGTTATCCCGTCTCCCAGGCACGAGCAGCAGAGCAGGCAGAGCCCCAGACCTGCTCCCTATTCCCACCAAACCCCTGCCACCCACTCTCCCCACCCCACCCCTGTCCACAGCGTGTGTCCTGCCCAGCCCTATCCCTGTCCCTGTCCCCGTCCCCAGGCTCTGGCTCCACAGGGAGCAGCACTGCTCCCTTCCCAGCCTTCCCAAACAAAAGCCTGGTCTCTCTGGGAGTGGGCTCACCCTCCATTCTTTCTCTCCACAAGGGCAGGAGTTGGGAATACTGAGCCCAGGCCTGCAGGATTTTACCCTCCTCCTTCGTTATTTTGTTTAAATTAAATTGATCATCTCAAATATCTATATAAAATATTCCACTCAAGTGGGAGCTGGATAATTTACTTCCTGCAAAAGGAGGCTGAGCTTGACACAGTCAGGGCAGAGGCTTAACTCCTAATCATTCTTCCCAAATTCAGAGCAGTTTGGGATTATGCCCCAATCCCAAAGCCGTTAAAGGCTCTTCAGCTCAAAGTGACTTTCCTCTTGGAAGAGGAGCTGGCACAGATGGGGCCTTGGAAAGCCAGAGGGAAGGAAAGAGGGAGCAGAGAGGAGCAGAGCACTGGGAATCTCCCGGGAGGGGATGGGCAGGAGGATTACACCACCCGCTCAACCCCATCTCCAGCTGTGATTCCAAGACCAAATTTATTTAAGCTTCTTAGTAATTCAAATCCTTCTTGCACAGAAGCCTCATTACACTAATTGGAAAGACAAGGCAACCTGGCTATTACTCCTTGGCTGTGATTACAGCTGGGACTTGACTCCATAGGCTCCAGGGTGGAACCGGGGCTCCCAGGGGAAGGGGCTTCCCAAGGAGGGTGTCCCCACTTCAGCTGGGACGTGTGATCCCTTGTCCTCCTTCCTCAGCAGCTTCCCAGGGCATTCCCAGCAAGACTCTGGACTTCTCCAAGTTCGTTCTCCTTGTTAATCAAAACTCAGGGAGCCAGGCAGAGCAGGAGGAGGAAAGCAATCCCTGGATCTGTGCACAGCCCCTGCAGCAGGGGAGGCCCTGAAGCTGCTGTGTTCCCTCTTTTCCCAGCAGGAAAATCCCAGCTCCAGCCTGGCTCTCCCAGCACCTTGGAGACCTCAGTGGGAGATTCAGAGCCCCTTCCAGGGCCTAAAGGAGGTCCAGGAGAGCTGGTGAGGGCCTGGGGACAAGGCATGGAGGGACAAGACACAGGGAATGGCTTCCCACTGCCAGAGGACAGGGCTGGATGGGATATTGGGCAGGAATTTGTTCCCTGGCAGGGTTTGAGACCCTGGCACAGGGTGCCCAGAGAAGCTGTGGCTGCTCCTGGATCCCTGGCAGTGCCCAAGGCCAGGTTGGACAATGGGACTTGGAGCAACCTGGGACAGTGGAAGGTGTCCCTGCCCGTGGCAGAGGGTGGCACTGGATAAGCTTTCAGGTCCCTCCCAACCCAAACTATTCCAGGATTTTGCGCTGAAACACTCCAGGGGAAGGACGGCCCCTGTCACATCCTGTGCAGTTCCTTCCAATCCCATGCAACCTTCCCAAGCCTCTCATGAGGAATCCAGCCCAAATTTCACAGGCTCACAGAACCATTCCCAGCAACATTCCCGGTTTTACGCGGAGCATTCCCTGCCCCAGCCAGTCAAAGGCCAGCCCAGGAGCTGTCACCTACCACGACCACTCCATAGTGGATGTGTGCCAGGGTGAGGAAGGCGGTCAGCAGGTACAGCAGGAGAGTTTCACTGCCAGGAGCCAGCCCGGACACCACCAGGAGCAGCACGGCCGCGATGGGGAGCAGCATCCAGTTGAGGGGCTGGCACCGCGTGCTGCTCATCTGGCACACGATCAGCTGGCACTGAGGGGACAGGGACAGAGCCTGAGCCCGGTGTGGGCTCTGGGAGCCACAGCTGTTTGTCCCCAGAGCAGAGGGGATGGTCACTTGTGTGATCTGTCACTGGCACTGGAGGGGAAACTCTGGACCCCTCCTGACAAGAGAGACCTGCAGGGGCTGGAGCGTGCCCAGGGAAGGGAACGGAGCTGGGAAAGGGAATGGAGCCCCAGCAGAGGCTGAGGGAGCTGGGAAAGGGAATGGAGCCCCAGCAGAGGCTGAGGGAGCTGGGAAAGGGAATGGAGCCCCAGCAGAGGCTGAGGGAGCTGGGAAAGGGAATGGAGCCCCAGGAGAGGCTGAGGGAGCTGGGAAAGGGAATGGAGACCCAGGAGAGGCTGAGGGAGCTGGAAAGGGGTTGAACCTGGAGAAAAGGAGGCTCAGTGGCACCTTGTGGCTCTGCACAAGTCCCTGACAGGAGGGGACAGCCAGGGGGGGTCGGGCTCTGCTCCCAGGGGAACAGGGACAGGACAAGGGGAAATGGCCTCAGGCTGGGCCAGGGCATGCTCAGGTTGGACATCAGGAGGAATTTCCCCCTGGAAAGGGTTGTTAAACATTGGAAAAGGTCCAGGGTAGTGATGGAGTCCCATCCCCGGAAAGATCTGAAACCCCTCTGGATGTGGGACCTGGGAACATGGAGCAGGGGTGACCTTGGCAGTTCTGGGGGAGAGTTGGATTCAGTGGTCTCAGAGGCCTTTTCCAACCTTAACAATCCCATGGTTCTACCATTATGCAGCTAAATTAAATTTTGACCAAAAATTTAGTCCTCCCATTTTAAGCTCATCCCCAAAAAGAGGCAAGAACTCCTTTTCCCATCAGCACTTTGCTGCTCACAGCACATATGCAAACTCAGTTTAACCAATTCCCCAGTTCCTCAAGCATAAGGCAGAAACTCTTACAGAGATGTTGGCAAAGGCTGTTCCAACCATGAAATAGAAGAGCCTGGGCTGGACCTCCAGGATGTCTGTGGGGGACAGGAAAATCCAGGTGGTGCAGAGCAGGAACAGCAACATCGGGGACACGAGGGGCAGCAGGATTTCGTACACAGAGTGGTGCTTCAAGGTGTTATTTTTATAGGCCCTGAAATACAAGCAGAGAAATGAAAATACATGGAATCACTGAGAAATCCCTGGTGCTGCCGGCAGTGAGCACCTGAAGGGGCTCCAAGAGAGGTGAAGAGGGACTGGAGGGAATGATTTCCCACTGCCAGAGGGCAGGGATAGATGGGATACTGGGAAGGAATTCTTGGCTGTGAGGGTGGGCAGGCCCTGGCACAGGGCGCCCAGAGAAGCTGTGGCTGCCCCTGGATCCCTGGAAGTGTCCAAGGCCAGGTTGGATGGAGCATGGAGTGACCTGGGATAGAGGAAGTGTCCCTGCCCATGGCAGGGGGTGGCACAGGAGTTATCAGGTCCCTTCCCACCCAAACCCTCCTGGGATTCTACAGACTCACTTGTAGAAGTTGTACAGGCTCATGGGCAGGGTCACAGTGAGGGCACAGACTGGAAGAGAAAAGTGCCACGTTAGTGCCCCAGGGCAGAGGGGACACCCCATGCACCCTGAACAGGAGGCTCTGACTGGGCTCTGCTTTAAGTTCCCCCGCACCAAAAATAGCTCTGACGGTGCCCCAGGAATAGCTCAGCACATTTGGAAGTAGCTGCTCCCAAGTCTAGCCCAAGAGCTGTAATTAAAAGTTAAAGTGTGCTGTAAGTTGAAGACATTTCCATTTGAAAGGGCTGCATTAAGGAGCTCGGTTTTGTGCTTTAAACAGTGACAAAGCTTAATTATAATACAACTCTGATGAGACATGAGTGCACACTCCTCAAATGACATGGCTGGGCACAAGAGCTTTCACAAGAAAGGCAACTTGCTGTTTCTCTGGCTGTGTGCAAACATTTATAGTGGCCCACATTGCCAAAAAGCTGTCATTTAACTGGATAAATGATGCAGAGCACCCAAATAACTGAAAAATCTTGACCTCAATCAGAACCATCAGTACTATCCATGATATTCCAGCACAACTCCTCCCCTGTTTATCCAGCAGAAGGTGTGAACAGAGCTGGAAAGATTCCTGCTTTAATAACCCAGCTCCTCTCCCCCGTGTGGGAAGTGGGCTCAATTTCTCACATGGGGAAAAGCACATTCATTATTCATGTTAAGTCACACAGCTGTCAGAGGAAAGCTGGGAGCATCCACCCGACAAAAGTGCAAGAAGTAGATTTAACACACCAATTAACTCAAAATTAAGCAATTACAAAGAACACCTGAAGGGACACAGCAAATAAACTGAGCAGAACTTGTGAATTAGGAAAATGGCATTGAACAACATCAGCTCAGCTCTACCCTTTACAGTGGCTTATTTTGACCGACCACAGGAGAGCCAGGCTGGGCCTTTATTTCAATTTGATGATGATGATGATGCAATGTTCAGGTGGGTGGGTGGAGGGCAGGATCCCCAAACAGCAGAGCTCCCACCCACCTCCATGTCTGCAACCTCCCTCCCACGCAGTGTTTGGGCTCTGGGGTGAGAGGGAGCCCCAGAGCAGCAAAACAAAAGTGTCCTGATCCCCCCCGCCCCAAACCAGTTCAAGTTTGGGGAGGCTCCACTGAGAGCCAGGTCCCACCACCCCCTGCACACTGGGCTTTACCCCCTGGAAACTCTGGGTTTATCACACTGGCTTTATCCCCAGGCTCTCAGTGAAGACAAACTAAGCTTCTCTGAAGTCAACCCAGACAGAGCAGGGTTAAGTCCTCCAAAATAACTCTGCAGGAGATAACCCTGTTTTGAAATCCTGGGAAAGATTTTCAGGCTGTGAGAACACCCTCAATTAGTCACTTCAACAACAGCCCGGGGCAGCAAACAGAGCAGTGTTAGCAGGTCATTAGCAGGGGGTTTGGGAAAAAGGTGCATTTTAAAAGACAGGCTTCAACATGGAGTTTCTTACCAATAATCATTGCAGTGAATAGGTCTCTATATAAGAAATTAAACAGGAAAGGTGCATACCAGGCCTCAACTCCCACAAAGGCTGTCACTATGTAGACAATTGAAATGGTCTGAAAGAAAGCACAGGACAAGCTGGGGTGAGAAATGTGATGGACAAGTCTGGAAGCACCTGGGCTGACAGCACCGTGCATGTGCCAGGCAGCTCCAGGGAAAGGCAGCTCTAAGCTATGACATGTTCAGTCCTACCCACCAGCAGGAAGGAGAAAAATAAAACAAATCCACAAATATCCCATGTTACCAGGTGTAGGAAGGGTGAGCTGTTGAGCAGGGATTGGATTGGGAAGTGCCCATCCCCTGTGCTGGCACTGCTGGGGCACCTCCAGTGCTGGGGCTGCTCTGGAACCCTCCTGACAAGAGACCTGCAGGGGCTGGAGCATATCCAGGGAAGGGAACGGAGCTGGGAAAGGGAATGGAGCCCCAGGAGAGGCTGAGGGAGCTGGGAAAGGGAATGGAGCCCCAGCAGAGGCTGAGGGAGCTGGGAAGGGGCTGAGCCTGGAGAAAAGGAGGCTCAGTGGCACCTTGTGGCTCTGCACAAGTCCCTGACAGGAGGGGACAGCCAGGGGGGGTCGGGCTCTGCTCCCAGGGAACAGGGACAGGAGGAGAGGGAACGGCCTCAGGCTGGTCCAGGGCGGGTTCAGGTTGGACATCGGGAGGAATTTCTTCATGGAAAGGGGACTCAGGCCTTGGAAAGGGCTGCCCAAGGAGGTGGTGAAGTCACATCCTTGGAGGAATATAAAAACCACATGGAAGTGGCACTTAGGGACATGGGCCAATGATGGCCTTGGCAGTGCTGAGGACATGGCCAGACTCGATGGACTCGGGGTTTTTCCAACCTCAGTGATTCCATGAGAAGATGGCCAGGAGTTGCAGGAGAGATGCCCTGGCACAGCCTTGAACTCTCAAGGTGACCAAAGCACAGGTTTTACAAAAGTTGCAGTGACCCTGGAGGGGTCATTCAGGGACTCTTCCTTATCCATCTGCTGCTGGATTACAGGGAGAAGCTCACCAGGGCTATTTCAGCTTTAATAGTCCCCTGAAGCTGGGTGGAACACGCTGCTCTGCCCTCCACCCCTGCCTTTCTCCAGCAGGCAGCTCAAAGACCTGGGTTAAGCAACATTTTGGGAGAAAGGATCAGAGTACAGTCAGGGACCTGCTCTGGTCTCCTTTTAGTCAGAGAGAGAGGATTATTCCAATTAATGCAGCTGCATTAATGGAACTTTCCTTCCAACTCGTTGCATTTCCCACCCAGCATCTGACAAGCCAGGAGATAAATTAATGGACATAAGATAATGAGTTGTAAGGAAGGTTTTTTACAATGAGTGTGGTTGCCCTGAGAAGCTGTGGCTCCCCCATCCCTGGAAGTGTCCAAGGGCAGGCTCGACAAAGCTTGGAGCAACCTGGGCACTGACAGCAATCCAAGTGAGCTGCCTCATCCCCAGGTCCCAGTTCTTTTCAGGAAGAGCTTCCTGCAGAGAATTCCTTAAGGAGGGATGGACACACCAACACTCCAAGGGATCCATCATCATCACTCTCAACACCCACTGCCCAGGGACCATGGTCTGGAGGGGTACCCGCCCCCCCAGGAATCTTTGCTCCAGGAAGAGCAATTAACAAACCAATTAACTCTGCTGAATTTTTGACACAGATCCTAGTGGTGCCAAAAGGCATCCCTAACTTCCAGGCTTCAATTTACCCACACTGGTGCCATGTAGGGAACTACGTAAAGTAACAGTTCTGGTGGGCAAAACATGCAGGAACCAGGGAGAGGAGAGAGGTCACCCTAGTTTTTCTGAGTTTTTTAAAGCCTTCTACTTGTTCATAAGATGGAGTCAATTTATTTAGTTTCTGCACAGTATTAGGAGCAGTTTTCATTTTTCTCACACATGGGAAACATGAACAGACTTTTTGGTTTTCATTCCCTGTCCTTTGCTTACCTATTTCTAACCTGAAAATAATTGTAACTAACAGCTGGTCTGGCCACTGGGGTGAAAGGTAGTAACCCCAGAAGTCAATCCACAACCAGACCCACAAATGTGTAAAAATGTAAGAAATAAACAGGCTGGGGCTCTCGGCCCTGCTCTCTCTCTCTGAGGAGAAACTCTACCCTGCAAATCTCTTGTCTCCATGCTGCAATCACAGAGAGCCAAGGCAATGTCCACCCTTCAAGCCTTGTCTGGACAAGAATCCATCTCCACGGACTGACTCCATGATTTACAAGGCTTTGGATCCAGAGCAGAACACCCCTCAGCGGGCAGCACTGCACCCAGCAGTGTCTCAGGGTGTGTACTTACCACCTGGCTGATGTCATATCCCCAGGGCAGGAAGAGAATCCCTGTGTTATACTTCTCCCAGTGGGAGAGGATGAAGGAAAACAAGACCACCCACAGCAGGAGGTAGAGGACGAAGACGCTGACGCCGGTGGAACCCCGGCCAAAGGTGGAGTACACGGTGACCACAAAGTACACGCAGGCCCAGCTGTCCAGGCCGTGGTCAAAGAGCTCTCCCAAGGGGGTGCTGGAGTTGGTCCGGCGTGCCTGCTTCCCATCAACGCCGTCTGGGCAAAGGGAAAGGAATATGGAGCTTTCCTGGACATTACACACAAAGCAATGGGCCAGGGAACAGCAGCTTTCCCCACCTCCGCCCTCCATCAGGGAGTGGGCTTTCCCACCCCCCGCTCCGTGGGAGGCTGAAAAATGCAACAGTCTGATGAGATTGTATTTATTTCCTTGTATTTCCTTTATATTCCTTAAAGCAGCCTCTTCCTGTGCCTAAAGGAGGTCCAAGAGACCTGGAGAGGGACTTGGGACAAAGGCCTGGAGGGACAGGACACAGGGAATGGCATCAAATGGGAAAGGAAGAAATTTGGGTGGGATATTGGGAAGGAATTCCTGGCTGTGAGGGTGGGGAGGCCCTGGCACAGGGTGCCCAGAGAAGCTGTGGCTGCCCCTGGATCCCTGGATATATCCAAGGCCAGGCTGGACAGGGCTTGGAGCAGCCTGGGATAGTGAAAGGTGTCCCTGCCCATAGCAGGGGGTAGAACTAGAGGATTTTGCAGGTCCTTTCCAACACAAACCATTCTGGGATTCTCTGATTATTTAAAGCAGACCCAAGACAGAGTTTCACAGTTCATCTCAAATTCAGTCCTAGTATCCTCCTTTCCCATCAGATGCTCTGGGACAACTTCCTTGTCTCCACACTGGAAAGCAGCTCCCAGAAACTGCTCCTGGCAAGAGCACAGAATCTAACACTTCTCGTGGCCTCAGGGAGGGGACAACACAACCACAGCATGAGTGAGTGACCCTGAAAACTCTTACCTAACGTGTAGGCCATGAAGTTGAGGAGCCCCACCACGATCCACACGCCGTTTGGAACGTGCTGGTGATCAGGAGCTGCAGGGATCAGACAGACCCGAGTCAGGACAGCTCAGGATGTGCTTCCAGAGGGTTTATTTTGGTCCAAGAGGCACAGCCACGAGGACTGAAACAGAATCTGGGATGCGAGCTTTGCGGGATGTGATGGCAGAGCTGCCCCACAACAGCGCATAAAACCAGGTCAGTGAGGACTTTGCCTTCCAGGATATATTTGTCCTTCGTTCCCAGCTCTCCAAAATCATGAGATCTGAGACCTGGGGCCAGTTCTGCCGTGCCACTGCAGGCCATGGAAGTGTGTGCAGAAGACACTCCTCAGTCACTTGCTCACAGAACATCAAGTGGAGCCTCTTTGATGTGGCAATTCCCTGCCCCCACAGGAACATGCCAGGATTCCCCGCCCAGTCTCCAGTCCCATCCTGCCAATGGAAACCGAGCTCTTCCCTAACAGCACCTCCACCTCCTTCGGCAGGTTGCCAGCGGAGCTGGCTGCAATCAGGGAGCCCAAAGGGGCACTGGAGAAGGGCAGCAAGAGGCACGGATCCTTGGCAGCAGGAGGGCACAGGGAGGTCTTCTGGGAGAACAGTGATCCCATGAAATTCCACCTCCTGTTTCCTCAGGGCAGCAGGATGGTGGCTTTCCAGAGCAAAAGGGAGGGAGGGCATCACATCTGCAAAACCATCCAAGGAGGGAAGGCACAAAATTCTGGAGGCTTCACCAACACCGGGAAAAGTTCTCTTCCCAAGAAGGACGTGCAAAATATGTATGTGAAATGGTCCCAAGCCAAGAGCTTCTCCATCCTTCCAAAGCAAATTTTTGAGAGGCTGAGAGAGTTGGGGATGCCCAGCCTGGAGAAGAGAAGTCTCCAGGGAGCTCTTAGAGTCCCTTCCAGGGCTAAAGGGGCTCCAGGAGAACTGGAGAGGCACTTGGGACAAGGGGTGGAGGGACAGGACAAGCGGGAATGGGCTCCCACTACCAGAGGGCAGGGATGGATGGGACACTGGGACTTGGAGCACCCTGGGACAGTGGAAGGTGTTCCTGGCCCTGGAAGGGAGTGGGACTGGATGGGCTTTAGGGACCCTCCAACGCAAACCATTCTGGGATTCCATGATTCTGGATGTCTGATGTCCTGGGGGGGTTTCACCTTGAGCTACTCACAGCTCTTGTTCTCATGGCTCATGGACCCTAACAGCCCAAATCCAACAGCCACAGATACCACCCGAGCCCTCAACAGCCTTGACTTGTTTACCAATAAAGGCAATCCGAAGAAAACAGGTTTTTTGCCACCTAACTATCTTTTGATGATGGGTCTAGTTTAGAAGAACTACGTGAACTCTCCTGAGTAACCTAAACCAGACCCTAGCAGGGTCTAAGGGAGAGAAAAACATGGAGAAGAAGCTCCTGAGATTTATCACACTGGGATATCCTTTCCCTGGGACTCCTCCATGTGCAAAGGGACACAACTGAACCACTGGATTCAGAGACAGATGAACATGGGGACTGTTAGAAAGTTTAAAGCTGTGAATGGTGAAGCTCAGAAAGAGGACTTGGCCTTGTTAGTCTGATGTGGTGGTGGTTTTGCCATGAGGGGAATGAGCTGGAATGTGAAAAACAAGGCTCTACCTGTTGCTTTCAGGGAAGCAGCACTTCCTAACATTTTCCTGTTAGATTTTCAAACAAGGGCACTGGGTTGGTTTGCTCTGCAGGCAAAGCCAATTCCAGCCCAAGATCCTGGCTTTTTCCTCCTCCCTCTTCTGGCCTGCTGCCAGGAGCCAGCCAGGAGCACCTTTCCCTGGCAGCTGGGAAGGTGGCACACCCACACAAGTCTTTGTCACAAAACCCAGTGAGTTCAATCCCCTCCTCTGTCTCAGTCACTTGGGAAGGCCCAGACCCAGGGGCCTCACCAACAAGCACTGGGAATTCCCAGCAGAGGAGGTGACAGATTTCCCATCTGACTGGGAACATGCAGCCTTACCAGAAGCATAAAAGTCAGGGTCGAAGTATGCCATGAGGAAGAAGTTGAAGACAAGCAGCAGGAAGCCAGAAAACGTTATCAAATTTGGGGCCAGCCAGGTAGGGAAGATCTATGGGAAAGCAGCAAAAGAACAGATGAACTCATTAAAACATGGACTGAGGAGCAGATGCTGCTCCAGCCATGGCTGCACTGGTCCAGGTGTTAGACAACACTGCCAGGAGCACCCGGAGCATCCCCGGGCAGCAGGAAGCGTTGGGCTGGGATGCAGGCATTCAGTGATTTGGGGCAGGCTGCAGGCAGCCCCCTCACTTATTAGTGGCACCACAAATGAAGCAGCTGATGGTGTTACGGAGGTGACCTGGGTTGGGCTGTGCTGTCCTGCTCGGGGTGGCACAGGGACTCACCTTCACAACGGCATTCCAGAAGGGATGCATGACGTACAGGGACAGGGGGTTGCTGTCCACGGCGCTGTACTGGGAAAGGGAAACAAAATCCAGCAGTTAGGGAGAGCTCCAGCAAGCTGCAGGAAAAGCAAGAGATCTGGAACTGCTGATGTACCCCCTACCAACCCTCCACCCTTTGGAAATGCCAACTCCAGCTCTTCACGTGGACACAGGCAAGGAACAAGATGCTGATCCTCTCAACTGCTTCCAACTGCTCTGCCCCACCTGGATGAAGAGCAATGCTGTGGGTCCTACCCCCCAACAGTGCCATCTGTCATCTGCTCTGCTCTGTGACCCCTTTGTTCCCTTGCTGGTCCCAGTCTCCACCCCCACTTCCAGCAGTGGGACTGCGAGCCCCTCGAGCAGGATGGGTGTCAGAGGGCCCCTCTCCACTGAGGAGCTGAGATTCCACCAGACACAGCTTAGGGAATGGGGAGGGAGAGCTCTGGTCCCTCATCCCATCACTTTTACAACATATGAGGCGCTCATGGTGTGTTTGTGGTGGGGGAAATAAAAATAGAAATAAAAATCAAAGATCTAGACAAGGCGTGAAACAACTTCCAGCTAGAAAGTTAAAATTTGACATCATTTGGCTCTCAAGAGCAGCATGAGCTGTTATCTTCTCTCACAGACCCTCCCAAATATAGATTATGCTGGCTAAAGTCCTCTTCTCCCGGGAACACTTTGATAAGAACCCCAAAAACAATGCCATAGGCTACCAAACTCCTGGGCTCACATGCTTGGTGCTGGGCTGGGCAGAACGTGCTGCTCACACACCTGCTTGGGACAACACCCCCAGCTCCAGCACAGGCACCTGCCCAAGTCCAATCCCAACTACAGAATCCCAAAGCGGTTGGAGTGGGAAGGAACCTTCCAGAAACTCCAGTGCCACCCCCTGCCATGGGCAGGGACACCTTCCGCTGTCCCAGGTTGCTCCAGCTTGGCCATGGACACTGCCAGGAATCCAGGGACAGCCACAGCTGTGCCAGGGCCTGCCCACCCTGCCAGGGAACAATTCCTTCCCAATATCCCACCCAAATCCCTTTTCCACTTTGAAGCCATTCCCTGTGTCCTGTCCCTCTATCCCTTGTCCCCAGTCCCCTCTCCAGCTCTCCTGGAGCCCCTTTATGCCCTGCCAGGGGCTCTGAGCTCTCCCTGGAGCCTTCTTCTCTCCAAGTGAGCACCCCCAGCTCTCCCAGCCTGGCTGCAGAGCAGAGGAGCTCCAGCCCTGGGAGCATCTCCGTGTCCTCCTCTGGATTCATTCCAACAGGTACCAAATTTGGTTTGGTTGGTAAAAGGAAACCCCTCAGCAAAGAGCAGCTCCAGGTGTCCCCCCCAGCCCATGGCCTTGAACCAGCCCCTGTCACTGCACCCATGGATTGTTCCAACCCCTTCCTCTCCTTGTCTGCATACCCCTTTTCCCTGGAAGCACAGAAGTGGTGGGAAAGAGCAAAGCAACACCCCCCCCCAAGACATGCACCAGGACCAAGAAGGGGCATTGGGTCTTGCTGGGGTCCTATCTAACAGCATTTGTTCTCACCTGGGTGAATCTCATCCTTGGTAAGGATTTCTGTACCCCCTCCCAGCCCTTCCCTGTGCAGGTCAGTCCAACTCCCTGGGGTTCAGCCCCAGAGGTTGTGTCCCCACATCAGCAAAGCCACAGCAGCTGCAGAGCAAGAAGCAGCAAACCCCGAAGCCGTATGGAGGTGACTCTAAGCTGCAAGGAATTTCTATCTCAGCTTAATGCAATTTTGGGGGGCAGAATTCCAAATGCTTTACCAAGATAATAGGATTTGAAGCACCAGTTAGGGGAGGAGGAGAGACTGATTTAATCTCATTATCCCCAAAACAGCCTGGAACAAGAAAACAGATGCAAGGCTCAGAGTGAGGCAGGGAAAGCGCTCCAGAGCCTCCGTGCCCGTGCTTGGAAGGTACCTCAGGGAAGTTTCACCAGGCTCGTGGCTCGGGAATTTTTCCTCTCTCCCTGCAAGGACTGGGGATAATATCCAATAAACAGCTTTTCCTCATGGCCACACATGTTCCCACCTTGCTTGCAGAACTCAAAGATCTAGGAAGAGCTGTTTCTTGGAGAAAGGGGAGCTGCTCTGCAGAGGTTTGCTCATACAACCGTAGAATCATGGCATATCCTGGGTTGGAAGGGACCCACAGGGATCATGGAGTCCAACTGCTGTCCCTGCACAGACCCCCAACAATCCCACCCTGGCATCCCTGGCAGCGCTGTCCAAATGCTCCTGGAGCTCCTGGGCAATCTCGGGGCAGTGCCCATTCCCTGGGAAGCCTGGGCAGTGCCAGCACTCTTTGGGGGAAGAACCTTTCCCTGAGATCCAGCCTAAACCTCCCTGACACAGCTCCAGCAGTTCCCTTGGGTCCTTTCTCCATCACAGAGAGCAGAGGTCAGAGCTGTGCTTCGGGAGGAAGTTGTTGACATCCATGAGCCCTCCTCTCAATCTCTCCAGCTGAACAAGTGCCCTCAGCTGCTCCTTGTGTGGCCCCTCCAGAGCCTTCCCCATGTCTGTGCCCCTCTGGATGCTCTCCCACAGCTTGAGATCCTTCCTATGGCCCCCAGCTCCTGCCAGGCTCCAGCCACGACACTTCTTTGTGTACTGAGCAAGGCCAGCCATGCTGTGCTCACTCTGGGGACACCCTGGGGCACACGGACAGAACCAGGGCTGGCTCTGGTGCCGCGTTGGCTGCCACCCTTGGGGACAGTGCTCCCGTCAGCCAGGACACGGCTGCCTGCCCAGGACAGCCGCTCCCAGAATACCAATGAGTTGCCAGGCATCTCCGGGGACAGATCCCAAGAGCATCTTGGCCATGCCCAGCCTCCTCCAGCTGCTTTTCCTTGTTGGGGTCTTCCTTACAAACATTACCGGTTGTCTCTTCCACATCTTCACTTGTGAAGCCAGAAACCCAGTTTGAGCCTGGCACTGGCTCCATCATTCCCTCACCTCATCATCGCTGGAAATCAGTGTCACCTTCTGCACTTTGGACCTCTACACACTGATCTAGTGACTTACATCCTTCTCTAAGTAGTTCTATCATGAATAAAGATTCCTACCAGCTGGGACTCTGGATTTCTTCTCCTTTTTCAGGAAAGAAGGTTAAAGGAAAAAGAGAAGTGCCCAGAAGGAATTTCATACACCCCAGAGTCTCCTTCCCAAAGCAGACAGCCACTCGTAAAGGGCTCTAAAGCAGCTCTAAAGCTCTAAAACAGCTCCATGTTCACAGACAGGGCTTCTCCTCACAGCTGCAGGGAGGAGCCAATCCAGCCCAGACAGCTCCCTTGGAAATAGGGTCAGAACTCCCTATGGGAAAGAGGAAAACCAACAGCAACAATCTTATCACTGGCACCACACAGGAGCCTTCTGTCCATGCCAGGATGGCTCCAGGGAGCCACAGGCAGCCCACGAGCTGGGGACGGGCACGGTGGCTCTGGTGTCATCACAGATGAGCTGGCTGGTGTCATTATGGGATTTACAGACACAAATGGCTTGTATGGCTTTGACCCAACATTAATCGTGCAAGCAGGACGCCTCTGGGAGATCCAATTATGTGTCTGAAGAGGAAAAAAATATACAGATTTATAGCTCAGGTTCTACTAATGGTCTTCCTGTCTCGGAAGAAACAATTCCGCTTTGAAATAATCTGGTTACCCGGAGGCAGCAGGAGACCAAGCACTGCCATAGAATCCTGGAGTATCCTGAGCTGGGAGGGACCCACATGGAGCATCTAGTTCAACTCCTGGCCCTGCAGAGGACATGCCAAGAACCCCACCACGTGCCTGGTGAGATTCACACCATCACCACTCTCTGGGCCCAGCCGTGTTGGGGTGTGACACTCAGGCTTGCTGTGCTCAGCAGAGCACTGGTGGCACCTCTGCTGAGGACAGCAAAGAGAGATTTGCACATCCCATCTTGCTAACAGTTGCTCCAGGCAGGATCAGGGCACTCAGCAGAGCAGCTCCAGCAAATCCTTAAGGCTGTTCCCTACAAATCTCCTTAAATACAAAGAAGGTGCAAGGCTAAGAACCTTCTCCCCTCAGGCTCTCGATAAGCCAGGAGGCAGAAAACTCAGCCAATCCCAGCAAATGGAAGCAAGCAGAGCCATGCCAGGAAAAACAAGGCACGTTTGCCCTATGCCCACCCTCGGCCAGCGTGTGAGGAGTCACCTCGCCCTGTGAGGGTACTGATTAACTCGAGCCCTGTTTGCCTTTTCCAAGGTCACTTCTCAGCTGGCACCAGAAGGGAACATGTTGGCAGTGGAGAGCTGCACCCACCACATGAGCCCATGGGTTTGCCTCCCACCAGGAAGCTGCAGGAAGGATGTGGATGTCATGGCTGTGCGTCCCAGCTGCAGCTTCAGCGTGTCCCTCTTCCTACCTGGATTTCACTGGGTCCAGTGAATGAAATCCAGCAATGAAAGATGCTCCGAAACACAGCATAAAGTCACAGAATCACTGAGATTGGAAAAGTCCTCACCAAACATCAAGTCCAACTATCTTCTGGCATGGCCAAAGCCACCTCTGTCCCATGTCCCCAAGTGCCACATCCACAGGGCTTTTAAATCCCTCCAGAAATGAAGATTTCACCACTGCCCTGGGCAGCTGTGCCAGGGCTGGACAAACCTTTCCAGGGAGGAATTGTTCCCAAAATCCAGCCTGAGCCTGCCCTGGCCCAGCCTGAGGCCATTTCCCCTTGTCATGTCCCTGTTCCCTGGGAGCAGAGCCCGACCCCCCCTGGCTGTCCCCTCCTGTCAGGGACTTGTGCAGAGCCACAAGGTGCCACTGAGCCTCCTTTTCTCCAGGCTCAGCCCCTTCCCAGCTCCCTCAGCTGCTCCAGCCCCTTCTCAGCTCTGTTCTCTTCCCTGGACACGCTCCAGCCCCAGCAGGTCTCTCTTGCTGGGAGGAGCCCAGGACTGAACACCTGCAGAGCCAGAGCCATTCCTCAATAAGGAACTGCCACACTGAGGAGAAGCCTCCCCCTGCTCCCCAATCCCCACAGCACGTGCTAATTCATTCAGAAAACCACATTCCTGCCCTGCCAACACACTCTGATACTCACAGTCTTGGTTCTCAGACACCATCTGGGAGATTCATGGAATCCCAGATTGCTTTGGATTGAATGGACCTTAAAGCTCATCCAGTGCCACCCCCTGCCATGGGCAGGGACATCTCCCACTATCTCAGGTCACTCCAAACCCTGCCCAACCTGGACTGGAACACTTCCAGGGATGGAACAGCCACAGCTTCCCTGGGCAATGTGTGCCAGGGCCTCACCACCCATACAGGGTAGAATCCAGTGCAGGGTCTCTTTCCAGCACCACAGCTCCAAGTGGGACACTCAGAAGGCTGTGGCTCTGTCCTGGCACTGGAATCACTCCAGGGTGGGACAGAGCCAGGATCTGGCCCCACTGCTGTGCTGCCAAGTCCTGACCCCATCCCACTCTTGTGTTGCTGCAGGGGAAGCCGTTTCCCATCAGATACATAATGTGGAGCAACACTTGACGTTGATGGCAGGCTTTGGCAAGCAGCCTGCCAATTCCAGCTGCATCCAGGAGCTCTCCCTTTTTGGGAGCATGAAATATCCATAAATACGGGCCACCACCGCTTCTGCTAGAGTGCGAGGTGATCAGGGGTGCAAAGATGGTGAGCTCAGGGTTGGGAATGATGAACCTTCAAGGATGCACTTAGGAGAAGATCAGTCAGCAATGAACCTCTGGAGCGGCAATCGGGGATCAGTGAGGTGATTTGGGGGAGGAGGAGAAAAGGCAGTCAAAAATGCAGGAACAGGAAACTTGTTACAATAACGCTGGGACAGCCAGAAGAATTTCCTATGTCGCCAGAGCTGGTTTGAGCTAAAAAAATAGGGGGAACATACTTGAGAAGGGGATCAGACCAGCTGTGTGCGCCCAAGGAGAACAGCAGGGACCAAGAGAGCAAGGCAGTGACAGCAGAGAAGGCAGCAGACTCTCACCACCCCCAAACTTCCACAGCCCTGTGCTCTCCCCCAAGGGCATATCCCAAAACCTGCTTCCTGCAGGGTGAGCTGCTCTGGTACCTCCAGATTGGGATGCCCCACATGGAGGCCACGAGCCTCTGGGGAGAGCAAACACTGGCAAGACCTCAGCCCCTCCGGAGACCTGGATTTGATCCCAACGCACCAACCACGAGAACAGGACAGGGGGAATGGCCTCAAGCTGAAGAAAGGTGGGTTTAGATTGCACCTTATGAAGGAATTATTCCTTTTGAGGGTTGGGAGGCACTGGCACAGGGTGCCCAGAGAAGCTGTGGCTGCCTCTGGATCCCTGAAAGTGTCCAAGGCCAGGCTGGATGGGGCTTGGAGCAGCCTGGGACACTGGAAGGTGTCCCTGCCCCTGGCAGGGGGTTGGAATTAAATGATCTTTAAGTCACTTCCCATCCAAACCAGTCTGGGATTCTGTGATAATGCAAAAGTCAGCGGAAGAAAAGAGAATTTCTTACAATCCCTAGAAAAAGAAATAAAGTTGAACTGTTCCATTCAAGGAAGCCACAAGGCCACACACATCAGGAGACGATTCCAGGTAAAGCAAGGCACTGCATGGAAGGAGGGGAAATGCTACCCCCAAATTTCAACAGGGCCTTTGTGAAGGGCACAAATAAAACCTTTTCTTCCAAAGCACATTTCTGCCTCTCCACAAAGAAGAAATTCACAATTTACAGGAAAAAACCAACACTTGACATCCAGCTTTGTGCAAGATGTAAAGCAGGGAGAGTCAGGTCACTGACACAAACACTTTCAACATGGCCACTTTTGGAGCCAGCCACGGGAAGTGATACTTGAATTTCTACAATGCACTCCCAGTTCTCTTCCAAACCCTCTGGACTGCCAAAGACTTGCTGTTCATTAGCAATGGGTAGCTCTTCTGATGGAATTCCCTGTAGCCAAGACTCAACAGACACCAATAAACATTGCAGCAAACTTTCAGTGCAATTAAAGAGCCTCAAGATGGGCTGACAAGCAGCCCACGCTCTGTTTAAGTGATGGCTCTGCACACCTTGCAACACTCAAGACATGAGCTGGGACCCAGCTCTGCTTTGCATGCCAACGAGAGAGGCTTTTCCTGCACATGGAAGGTACCAGCAGGCTTAGCACTGTCACCACTTCAACTGCTCCTTCCTCTCCACAGGCTGCTCATCATGGCACCCCTGTGCCCACACTGACAGCTGGGATTGGGAATGCAGCTTCCTGCTGCTCCACTGTGCTCAAATCCATGAGAAAGGCACCTGCTTTTAGCAGATGTCCCCAGCCACCAGCTGGGAAAAGCAACCTCCTGCTTCAGGTGGGCCCAAGGATGCAGGATGTGTGCTGCAGGCAGATGGGCACAGCAGGAGTTGTGTGTGTCCTTCGCCTGCACCGCAAGGGAAAAGCCCAGAGGCTCCTGCTGTGGGACAGCACAAGGAATCCAGGAAGATGGACAGGACCTGCCTGTGTGTGCTGACACCTGAAAACCCCCAGTCCTGGGCTGATCCCCCAGTGTGGGCAGCAGGGGAAGGGGGGATTCTGCCCCTGTGCTCAGGTGAGACCCCACCTGCAGAGCTGCCCCAGCCCTGGGGCCAACAGCACAAGGACCTGGAGCTGCTGGAGAGAGTCCAGAGGAGGCACGGAGCTGCTCCAGGGCTGGAGCCAGGCTGGGAGAGCTGGGGGTGCTCACCTGGAGAGGAGAAGGATCCAGGGAGAGCTCAGAGACCCTGGCAGGGCCTAAAGGGGCTCCAGGAGAGCTAGAGAAGGACTGGGGACAAGGGGTGGAGGGACAGGCAAGGTGGAATGGCTTTCCATGCCAGAGACCAGGGGGAGATGGGATATTGGGAAGGAATTGTTCGCTGGGAGGGCAAGGAGGTCCTGGCAAAGGACGCCCAGAGAAGCTGTGGCTGTGCCATCCCTGGAAGTGTCTAGGGGAGGTGTGGCAGCCAATACAGCCACAAGCTGCCTGTCCCTGGGTGAGTCACTGTCTCATACAAAGACCCACAGAGAAGTTCCTCCTAGAAACCCTGCGGGACCCACTGGGGACTGAGGTTGCAGTAGGTCCTGACCACAAACAGCTTCATGACCACCATTGTGTGGCTAAAACAATCGAGTTTGTGAATCCCCTACCAAAACATGGTTCAATACCTTTGAGAACCTGTAGAGCAAAGGTTACAGCTCAGAAACCAGCAGCACTTCAGCAGCAATTTCAGGGTTGTTCAGGATGAAGAGATGTAAACACAGCTAGAGCAAGTCTTGGGAGTGGCACCAGCTCATCACTCATCAAAACCTTCCAGCACGTCAGAAGTGTCTCTAGAAAGCAGCATAAATCCCTTCCCCTCATCTCATCGCTTAGCAGAAGGGAGAAGCTCAGCCAAGACTCATGAGCTGAGTCGCTCCCAGTTAATCCGTAAGCACGGCTGATGTCTCCTCCAACCACAGCACTTTTCAGACCGCAAGAAGTGCAAGGGACACACTAAGCTGGGCAGTGGCTCAAACCCCTGAACTTAATCACAGAAAAGGAGAAGAAAGAAGAAAAACACCTCTAACTTGGAAATCACTGTCTAGGAGGTACTCAGCAAGTGCCAGGCAGTACCTTGGGAAGCTGTGTGTGTTTGAAGACACATACCCGGCTGTCTCAGAGCAATTAAAAGAGCCCTTGGGGAAGGAGTTAAGTGATTCCAGAGCTGGGCTCAAAGGCTTCCTGCTAAGGAGAAGCAGAGCAGGCAGGATGGGGGAGGCACTCGCCTTTAATCACTGTGGCCTTGAGCCTCACAGCCACAGCTCAGCACCAAAATGCTTCCCTTCCTGCTGCCTTTGCTCCCAGTGTTGTTGTTCCAGCGGTCTGAGCTGACACTGGTGTTTCTGAACACCCTGCAGAGATCTCTTCAGAGCTCCTGTTTGCAGAGCAGTCTAGAGAATCCTGCCAGGAACAGTTTCCAGCCATCTGCTTCCTGTGGTGCAGCATCTGCAGCCCTGCTCCCTGTGGCACTCCAAGGCTGGAGGCAATGGGATTTCTGGTTGAGGGGCAGAGCACCCTCTCCTTCACGGCACACGTGGGATCAGCAGCTGGGTTCCCACTTGGAAGAAGGGTGCAGAAAAGGGAAGAGAACATCTAGAAGTAAAAGGCTTTCTACAATAAATGGAAATCCCTGAAGCCTGACCCTTGGGTGCATTCGGTGCCCCAGGTCTCCAAACTGTCCTGTGAACGTCCTTTCCATCTAACACTGGAAATGAGGAACAGAGTTCTTTTACCGTAAGAAAACCCTTTAAGAGCTTGAATAATCACACATGGGAAGGATTTTCTACAGATGGGGCCTGCCAATCACATGGATCGAAGGCCCATTTGCTCCTCCCCCATCTGGGATTCCCACCATCCAAATGGATGTAGTATCCATACTTTTACCTCCTTAAAGTGTCAGCTCTAATAAATAGCATTTCAAATGGCACCTTTAGCTCCCTTAAGGCCACCACCAGCTCCTGCTCAGACACAAGGACACAGAATGGAAGGGTTTGAGGGTTTTTGGAGCAGCAGCTTTGCAAGATAAGGTCCTCCCCAAGCCTCATTTGAGTTTCCTTTTGCTGAATTCACACTGGTTGCAGAAGCTTCTGGGGTGAGCCATCAGCCTGATCCACCTTTGGACTCAAACATGACAAGTGTCATCACACCTTCCTTCTCCATTCCTCCTGTGCCTCAGGCAAGGAGTGGCATTCCTACCTCCTCCTTCACTGGCATTTGCCCCAGACCAAGATCCCTGAGGATAAGATCCCAGAAATGCCTGAGACCCATGTGGCATCATGACAAAGCCTTGTACTTTCACTTGCACCCAGCTCACACAGGGAGGAACACAGGGGAGCAGACACAGGCAGCCAGAGCCTCCTGCACAACACTTGTCACTCAAGCACCTTCCCTGCTCCTACGGCACCGGGATCAAAGAGCCACACAAGGATCACAGCTCTGGGAATAGTCATCAGTGGCTCCTTCACACCAGAGACACCAGTAGAGGACAGGATCCCTCAGAGCAGAGCTGGACAACATGGAATCACAAGCACCTCAGACAAGGCTGGGTGAGAAAAAGGCTACAGAGAAGGCAAGGAACAAGACTGGAATACGGAAAGACAGGGACAAACTATCAGAGCTGGCTGCAACTGCCAAGGACATGGGAAGCTGCAGAGCTGTGACCTCACTTACTATCATCAAATCCCAGAATGGCTTGGGTGTGAAGGAACCTTAAAGCCCATCCAGTGGCATCCTCTGCCATGGACAGGCAGGGACACCTTCCACTACCCCAGGCTGCTCCAAGCCCCAGTGTCCAACCTGGCCTTGGACACTGCCAGGAATCCAGGGGCAGCCACAGCTTCTCTAGGCACGCTGTGACAGGGCCTGCCCACCCTCACAAGGAACAGTTCCTTCCCAATATCCCATCTAAACCTGCCCTCTGGCAGTGGGAAGCCATTTCCCCCTGTTCTGTCTCTCCAGACCCACATCCAAACTCCCTCTCCAGCAGAGGATGCAAAGCAGAACAGACACCTCTGTGAACACTCCCAAGGGCCCCATTTCCCCACTCCCACACATTTACAGAAGGAGGTTGCCCAGAAGCTGGGCACGAGGCCATCTGCAGACAGTTGCTAAGAATCTGACCTCTGGAATCCAACTGCAAGTTTGTACTCAGAAATAGCAGAGCCTGGCGGCAGCTCTCTTGGCAGTGGACATCTCACACTTGACAGTAACAGAGCGCTGGGATTTGACAGAGAACATTCAACACCCAAACAGAGCAGGGTGCCCGGATTGCTTTTCTCTGGGGATGTGGACACACAAATCCTGCTGCATGGCCTCAAAACAAGCCCTGGAGTTTGGATATTGAGACCTCCAGTGTTGCCTGCCCCAGTCTGACAAGTCACAAGTGCTGGAGCAGACACCCCTGGCATTTGTCCAGCCTCAGGGGAAGCCTCAGCACCTGCCAGGCAGGGCTGGCACACATCACCTACAGAGCATGGATTTGGTCCCTCCCTTCCCAGTTTAGCTCAGCCTGTCTTCAGAGGGATCTTTCCAACACCCAAAGAATTCCCTGCTCCTGCAGGAGTGTTACAGGCCCTGGCACATGGTGCCCAGAGAAGCTGCGGCTGCCTGTGGATCCCTAGAAGTGCTCCAGGCCAGGCTGGACTGGGCTTGGAGCAACCTGGGATAGTGGAAGGTGTCCCTGCCCATGGCAGGGGATGGCACTGGATGAGCTTTGAGGTCCCTGCCAGCCCCATTTGTGAGTCTGACAAGGTAACCCAGCTTTGGAAGCTGCAAAGACAGAGCACGCCAAGCCTCGATGCCCAAATCAAGGCTGGAATATCTGACCCACTACCAAGATTTGTGCTGGATCAGCCACTTTCCCAAAATAAAATAGCCAGGAACAAAGCTCCCCAAGGAAACAAGTCACAGAGGAAGCAAGGAAGGCAGCAGGGCAGAGACAAGAGTGGGGCACAGATGGTGCTCCTGGAGCACTCAGTGAACCCACCCATTCCTGTCAAAGTCTCTGCTCACTCAGTAAAAACACAGGCTCTGGGGCAAAGCTCCTTCTGTCCTCGGGACACAGCTCCATCAGAACCCTGCTCCCACATTCCAGCCCTGTGGCTCCAAAGCAAGGCCAGGGAGCACCCCATGAGTTCCTAAGAGGGGACAGTGAGCAGCTGATGCTTTTTGTGCTGCGTGGGACCTTTCTCCTCACCCCAAGCAGCTTTCAGGGCTGTGCTCCCAGATTCAACTGCAGCAGCATTTCTGTCAGAGGTGTCTTCAGGAAATAACCTGGGGGCAGTTTCGGTCCTTGTCACACGTTCCAGAAGGGTTGGAGATCCCCTTGTCCCTGTATAGCTGCTGAGGGGGGACGGCACCAACCCCACCAATCCCTCCAGCACAACAGGAAAGGTGCTGAACATCCAACAGCCTCCCTCCTGGAGCAAAAGAATTCTCTTTGCAGGAGCCAAACCAGTCCCTTTGGGAGGCCTGGTTCACAGATGAGTGTTTTGATTACTTTTCTCCAGCACCCACACAAACCCACGGTCATTCACTACCTTTCTAAACAGGCAGAAATTTTCCTGCTGAATCCCCACAGACCCAGCCTTCCACAGGGAATCTCGTGCACCCTGCCACACCGTTCCATGTCACCCCCTCCCAAGTCCATTTCTCTCCACACCACCAGGTTGCAAGAGGAGTGTGAGCAAGCCCTGGCCCCTCCAGCCCCCACTGATGGCTCCAGGAGGAGCTTTGCTCCCTGAAGGCCTCAGACTTGTCCTGATTGTCCCACATTCTTAAATGACATCCCATGAGCCAACCTGGAAGGACGACTGGAACATGGGCCCACATGATGGGTCCCACAACAAGTGCAAAGCAAAGACGGTGAGGTGAAGGTTTTTATTCACTGCTGTTGTGGGAGAAGAAAAAAATACAGAAAACACCCTCCTCTCCACACAAACACAGGATCCAGCATTCCCCTGTGTTAAGGATGTCACCCATTTTGGCCCAAAATCAGACCCCAGAGGTTTAAATGCCAGAGCAGAGCCTGTTGGCACTTCCAGTGCTTCTTTCCAAGGTTCCCAGCATTTTGAACAAGACACAGCTTGGCACAAGGAGATAGGAGCGATGTGGGTTCCATGGGTGTGATTGCACGGAGCACTCACAGGGCAGGAGCACCACAGTCCTGAGCTCCATGGGGACAGTTCCTGGGCCAGCCCTGCTCCCAGGAAACCCACAGCCCGCTCTGCAGTCCCTTCATTGGTGAGACAGCCCCAGAGCTCACTGTATGCAGGGACAGGTCATCACTGCCTCCCTGGACCCCAGCCCAGGAGGAGGAGAAGCTTCCAGTCACACCCTGATCATTCCAGCAAGGGGGGGTTCCATGTCGCACACAGTCCCACTTTCACCACACTGGTCCTCGCTGAACCCACAGCCCCTCAAATCCTGGCTCTCACTCACTGCAATTCCTCTGCCACAAAACCCCAGGTCTCTCTGCAGCCCCCCAACCCACAAACTTCAGGTCTCATTCTAGCCATCCCCCCAAACCCTGTCTTCCCCTACAGCCACCCCCAAACCAGGGTCTTACTGCAGAGCTCCTCTTACTCTGAAAGCCTAATGTCTCACTGAAACCTCACCCCAAACCCCAGGTTTCCCTGCAGCTCCCCATCACCAAGGTTCCCCTGCAGTCCCCTAACGCCAGCCCAGGTCTCACTGCAGCACCAGTCCCCAGCCCCAAACCCCTGGGTGTCACCGCAAACCCACCAAACCCTGAGGCTCACTGCACCTCTCACTCCTTCCAAACATGGGTTTCGGGTCTCACCACAGTCCCCCAAAACCCTGCACATCGCTGCGATCCCCCCAACCTCAAAACACCAGATCTCACTGCAGACCCTCCCAAAACTCGGACCGCCCTACAGTTCCCCCTCGCCCCTTTCAAATCTCGGGGTTAACTGTGGCCCCTCCCTCTGCCCCAAACCCCGGGACTCCCTCCACACTCCGGATCTCCCTACAGCCCCTCCGAAGATCCCAGCCCGGACCCCAGGCTCCGCTGCCGCCTCCCCTCTTCCATGCACGCCAACCTTCCCCAGCCGCCCCTCAAGCGCCCCCCTCACGGCGCCAGGCCCCGAGCCCGGCCGCCGTCAGCGCCGCTACCTTGTACTTGCTGAAGCCGGCGAGCTGCTCGGGGCTCACGTACTCCATGGTGGCGCTCCCGCTGTTCCCGCTGCTGCCGTCCGCAGTGCTACCGGCGCTCCCGGTGCCGCTCCCGGTGCCGCTCCCGCTGTACCCGGAGCCGTTCCCGCTGTTCCCGGCGCCGCTCCCGGTGCCGCCGCATCAGCCCACCCGGCGTGCCCGTGACGTCACCGAGCCCCGCCCCGCCGCGATGGCGCCGCCTGGCGGCCGGGAGGGCCCCACGCATGAGGGGAACAAGAAAGGCGGGAAAAAAGATGCCGAAAAACACATTTAACCCTGCGC
>JANEHK010000162.1:200995-212008 GCA_025960845.1 Tachycineta bicolor | reverse complement strand
GGCGGGGGGGGGTAGGCCGGTCATGGGTGGGGTCCCCCGGGGCCGCCCCGTGCGGGGGAGTCGGGCCGCGCCGTCCCCGCGCACCCCAAGGTCGTTGCCGGCCCGGGGGGCGCCGGCCCGGCCCTGCCCTCCCCGCTCCGGCCCTGCGCGTCCGGGGTTGTTTTTACCCCCCTTTGGCCGTGCCTTATCTCCCCCCGGCCGGCTGCGGGCAGGGGGGGGCCGCGGCGATAATCCCCCCGCGGGGCTGGGGCGCTGCTGCCCGGAGGAGCCCGGCGGGGATAAGCTTCTCCCCCCCGCGGGACTGCGCAGCGCCGAGGCCGGCGAGAGCTCGGCGTGAAGGGGCAGCATCCCTTCGTCCTGCCAAAACATTCCCTGCGTGCTCGGGGACCTGGCACTGCCTCCTCATCACCGTCGTTATCGTCGTCATTGCCCCACCGCGGGGCTCGGGCTTGGAAGCGGTGGCTCGGGTCAGGTGCCCGAAAGCGCCGTGCTGAGTCCCCCGTGACACAGGCAAAGGTCCCTGTCCTCCTCCCCTTGGAGCGGTGCTTGGTGGGGCTGGAGACGGGACAAAGTCACGGGCACATCCCCGGGCAGCGCCAGGAAAGGGTTCCTTGGCTGTGTTGTCCCCAGGCGTGTGGGGAAAGTTGTTTTATGAAGCTGTATGGCGAGAGGGTGAGGTTGGATATCAGGAAAAGGTTCTTTTTACGGAGCATGGTGAGGCACTGGGCGGATTCCCCAGGGAATGGTCCTGGCCCCGAGGCTGCCAGAGCTCCAGGAACCTCTGGACAGCGCTCACGGGGTGGGATTATTGGGGTGGTGTCCGTGCAGGGCCGGGAGCCGGGCTGGATGATCCCTGTGGGTCCCTTCCAGCTGAGGTTGTTCCGTGGAAAGCCCTGGGACTCCGGCAGCACCACCAGAACGTGTGAACCCCGGCGTTCCTATGGTGAAAGCGACAGTTCCTGTTGTACAACCCCGGGCGACGTGACTGCCTGGCTCGCCGTGTTCCCGGCTCCTGCAGACCCTCGGCTGCGGGGCAGGGCGAGTTTGGGCAGCCAAAGTTCCTTTGGGCTCAAGGACTCTTGGTGAGAGTTTGCTGCCGGTCCCAGTTGGAGAGCAGCCGTGCTCCCAGGACTGTTAATTGTCCCGGCTATCGAAACCATAACTTATATAATAACTGTTTTATGGACACGGGGAGAGAAAGGTTCTGCCTGGAAGAATTTACAACCTAATGAGGGTTGAAGTTGCGCTCGGCGTAGCAGCAGAGCTAAAAGGTCATCGTGGCGCTTTCCAAAAGTGTTTGGGGTGGTTGTTGGCGGTACTTTTTCAAGGAATTGTGTGATTTCTCAAGGGTTCTGCCGGTCCTGGGTGGAAGTTGCAGCGTGTGGGCTCTTCTGGAGGCTGAGCAGGAAGAGCCAGGCTGGCTTTAATTCCGATGGTTTCGCTGGAGTTGTTGGATTTCAACTACTTTTAAAAAAAAAAGAAAAAGAAAGAGACCGAGAGAAACTGAGGAGTTTATTAGAGAGGAGCCTTTCTTGTTTAATATTCATTCTGGCCCCTGTTTAGGCTTGTTCTGGTGAAAGAGGGAGTGAAGAGGCGCAACCCAAACACGGGTGAGATGGTGGGATTTTTCCACCAAGCCTTAATTGCTTCAGTAACTCCAGGGACGGTTTTGCAAGGCAGGAGCTCTTTAATAAATGTGGTGGTGAATGAAAGCAGTTCCTCACTTTGCTGCTCTGCAACTCTTCCTCTGCCCTTTTTTTTTCTTTTTTTTTTTTTTTCTTTTTTTTTTTAAATTATTAATAGTTTTTCGCTCGTATTTCATCTCGTGGCCGTGGGTCTGGTGAAGATCTTTAGCTGTGGCTTCATGAGGAGCTGGGTGGAATTAATTTGGCACGGTGAGGGTCCCGGGTTCCCTTCGTGTTTGGTGACTTTGGGAAGCAGAATTAAAAAATCCAGTTGTTCTCCCAGCGTGGGAATTTGGATGTGGGCACGGGACGCAAATGAGGGGTGAAATTTATGCTGCCATCGAGGCTCTCTGGTGGTTTGGGTGCTCCTGTCTCCCTTCGGGACTCTATTTTGGGGTCGAGTGCTGGGGTTTAACTGCAGGATCGAGTCCCACACAGGTGTCCCCACCTGAAAACTCTGAAATCCCGGGTCTGCCTTTGGGACAGAGTCTAAATGCTTGAGAACTGTGGTTTAATCTCGATTAAAACTGACACTTGAGGGTTTTCTCCCCGTCTCGGGGTGCTGGGTTTTTTGGAAGATGAAACTCGTGTGGTGAACAATTAGAAGCCGACTCGTTATCTCTCCTAGTCCAGGCAATAAACAGTTGCTTTAACTACGCTCTCAGCCAGCCTGAACCTCAAATTTGAGCAGCCCGGTGCCAGTCTGTAATTAAAAGCCTCTTTGACGAGCAGAACTCATGGAAAAGGGAGGAAGATAGGCAGCGTCTGGGATAAGGGAAGCGTTTCTCCCCCAACCCCTTGGGCTCTTTGATCCGAACTCCGGCTGCGTCCATCCCGGTACCTGCGCAGCGTCCCCGAGGAGCTCCGGGAGGACGTCAGCGGGAGTAAACGAGGTCAGGCGAGCGCTGGGATCCTCTGCGAGTATCCAGGGACGATTGTTCCCGGCCCAGCCCCCTGCCCGTATCTCCTTCCCTCGCCTGGGTTTCAGTTTTCCGACACGGCTGGCTCCGGTGGCAGAGCCGGGCGCAGCTCGGATCCTTCCCCCGGAGCTTTGGGCTCGTCCCCGAGCGCAGCCCCGGCTCGCAGGTGGGAAGGGAATCGCAGCGCTCAGCTTTTAATGCGACGGGGTGCGAGAAACTGGAAACCGGCGTGAGGTGCGCCGGGGCCGCGGGTGGGAGCCAAGGGCACTCGGTGAGGATGAGCCGCAGATCCCCCCGCAGTCGGCGGCTTTCCCAAAGCTTCGCCCAGGCCGGAGCGTCGGCAGCGTGACCCGGCCCGAGCGCTGCTCCCGGCGCTCCAGCTCCCTCGGGATCGCTCTCCTGCTGCTTCCCAGCCCTGTCACCGTGCCTCTGGCCCTCTCCACAGCCCCGGCGCTGCTGCCTGGCGTTTCTCTACATCGGAGGATGCTCCCCGGCCGTGCCGGCGCTGGGTTTTAACTCCCTCCTCCCCGCCCTTCACCCCATCCCTGCTCCCGTTTCCTTCCTGGTTCGTTCACCTCCTCGTTTCCCACCGGCACGCTGGGAAACAGCGAGTAAAAATGTCATTTTGGTTTTTTGTTGGTTTTTTTTTTCCCCGTTGTTTGGTGCAGCTGGGAAGGAGCCCGAGGTGGGCTTGTAGCTACAGGTTGGTGCTGAGCATTTCCTGGGAGCTCCTGCCCCGACAGGCAGAGCGCAGGGCTCGGCGTTCCCTCCCCGCATCCCTGTGCTCCCGGCGGGGAGGAAGGAGCTGGCTGGCAGGAGAGCGTTTCCAGGGATGAAAACTGGCTCCGGGGATTCGCTTCTGCTCGTCATCATCACCCGGAGTCGGGAATGGCGGGACGAGCTGTCTGTTAATCCACAAACTGGGAATTACATAAGGGGCTGCCCTGCCCTGCTCTCTCACCGAACTCCACTCTTGTTCTTTTGTTTTATTTTCCCTTTTTTTAATTTTTTTTTTTTAATTTAAGTTTTATTTTCCTCCCCTGTTTTCCGGTGTGGAAAAGAGCAGCCGGCCTGTGAGGTGTCATTTCTTTGGATTGATGCCGGAGCCTTGGGCAGGACGCGGGGCTGCAGAGGGGATCCTGGCACAGGGACTTTGGGGGCTCCTGCAGCGAACAGGGGGGATTTGGGGTTTGAGCCGTTCTTAGGGCTCTCTTTAGGAGTCAGGAGAGATGTGACAGGGGACAGGAATGTGGGATGAAGGGGTAAATACCAGCTGGGACCTGTGGGAACGGGGGAGTTTGGGGATTGAGCAGTTCTTGGGGCTCTCTGCTTAGGAGTCAGATGTGGCAGGGAGGGGGAACACGGAGTGAAGGGGTAAATGCTCTCTGGGGATGGGGGGATTTGGGGTTTGGAGCAGTTCTTATGGCTCTCTCAGTTCAGGAGAGCTGTGGCAGGGTTGGGGGAGTGTGGGGTGAGGGGGCAGATGGGCTTGGCTTTTCTCAAGGAAACGCTGGAGTGACTTTGAGGGGATTTTGGCTGGCGTGGGGACAGGCTTTGGCCTCCGAAGGGTGTCCAAGCGTGACCTGCTCTGAGTGTCCTCCACCTGCAGCAGCTGGAGGTTAAAGCTTCGAGTCCTCAATCGCTCCCTTAGCAAAGGGGCCCCACGTTGCCTTTTTGGAATTGCAGCTGCTTATTCCTGCCTGGATCCCGATGCCTCCAAGCTCCCAGGTTGGAAAAGAACCCTCCTGGGAGAGAGCTGCTCCTGCAGCCAGCACTGGAGCACGCACAGCCCCGTGGTTTGTGCAGTTCCCCCCCTTTTTTCCTTGTAACTCCTGCGGTTTTAAAGCATTTTGGAGAGCTGTGGCTGGCTCAGCCGTGGCCTGGTGCTGTCCAGAATCTCCCAGAACCGGGCAGCTTTCCCCCAGGAGCCACGTGGGAGTGGAACCTGTTGGAGGGGCAGGACTGCAGCAGCGTGGGCACACTTGGGTTTGGTGAAAAGGGTTTGTTTGAGCTGCAAAACCGGGAGTTCCCGTCACTGCCGGGGTATCCGGGCCCTGGGCTGGGCTCAGATGGGCTCAGCTTAGCCTGAGGACTGAGGGAGGCCCGGGAATTGCTGGAACAGAGGCGGGTTTGGAGCAGGGATTGAGGGTCTTGGAGCAGCTCTCAGCAGTCCGAGGTTTGTTTCGTCTCAGTGCACTGAAACTCCTGTGACCTCTGGGCGCTGTCGGGGACAATCCCAGCGCACGGAGCTGGTGCCACGGACTTCAGTGCTGAGGCAGAGCGACAGTGCTGGGGATGGAGGAGCCGCTCACCCCAAAATCACCGCTCACACTCGGGTGGGAGACTCAAACCAAGGCGCATTCCTGCCGGATTAAATCCGGCCTCTGACGACAAAGGAGAGAATTGGCGAGGAGGGCTGGGTGGAGGAACCAGTTCAGGCTCCCTTTGCAACATGAGAGGAGTTTGGTGCTGTCAGGGACGAGGGTGGCAGCTCAGGGAGGCTCCGTGCCTCGGTGCCGATTTGGGATCCTCCGGAACAGCGCCGGGGTTTGGCTCCTCGGGGTCCTGCCTTTGGCCAGCAGCTGGAAGCCGAAGTTTCCTGGGAGTTGTGCCGTGCCCTGCCAGGAAATCCCATCCCAGGGAGCTGTGGAGTGTGGCATTGGGGCATCCCTCGTCTGCCTGGGCTCTGGAAGTGGATCCGTGGAGAGGGAGCCGTGTCTCTGGGAACGCCGTCAGGTTTCCTGGGAGATGCAGGATCTTTCCCAGGCTTTGGGGATGAGTCGGAGGGAGCCTGCTCCTTGGTGACACTTGTCCTTCCACTGGCACAATCCCACAGCTGGGCCAGCGTGTGAAAACCACTGGAATTCGGGCAGTTTGGGAAAACCAAGAGGAACAAGCAGCTTTCTTCCTGGCGGCTCCACAGCAGCGTTCCCAACAATTCTGTGTCGGTGAGGATGAGGAATCCCAGACCTCTGCCCTGGGTGCTCCCTGCTCCATCGTGGTCCCTCAGTGATTCCTGCTTTAAAGGATCTTTATTCCGTTAAAGTTCCCGGGATGCTCCTGGAGGGTCTGAGGGATGTTCAGATCCAGTGCCCCCATCCAGACTTCGGTGGGAGCAGTTGCTCCTCCCGCCAGAGTTCCCCTGGCAGCAGCTGCGGGATGTGGGATTCTCCTTTCCTGGCTGAGCCTCGGCGCTGTGTCCTGGCATCCTGCGGTGCCCTGGGTGTAAATGGCTCATGGAGAGCTTGGGCTCTTCCCTTCCCAAGGGCCTGGAGTGCCAGGGGAAGGGGGAATGGCTTCAAAGTGAGTGCAGCAATGGGGTACTGGGAAGGAATTCCTCCCTGTGAGGGTGGGGAGATCCTGGGATGGAATTCCTCCCTGTGAGGGTGGGGAGACCCTGGGATGGAATTCCTCCCTGTGAGGGTGGGGAGACCCTGGGATGGAATTCCCAGAGCAGCTGTGGCTGCCCCTGGATCCCTGGAGTGCCCAAGGCCGGGCTGGAGCAGCCTGGGGCAGTGGGAGGTTTCCCTGCCCATGGGATGGAACAGGACGAGCTCCGAGGTCCCTCCCAACCCACACCAGGCTGGGATTCTGGGATTTCAGGGATGTATTTCCCCAAATCCGCAGGGTTTGGGGCAGGTTTCCTTTCCCTTGGAGAGCAGCTGCTCGGTGTGGAGGGGCCGTAGGAGGGGGGTTGGCTGTGCTGGAGCTTCCTGTGCTGCCCAGGCACATCTTTCCCGAGCGGGGAGAGGAAAACCTCCCTGGCAGGTCGGACCTGGCGAGGACAGCCCGGCTGCTTTGGTTACGTGGGTTGGGCTGGGCTGGGGGCAGGCAGCCGGAACATCTCGGATGTTCTTCCACTTCACCTTGAACCTGAGGCTTTGACTCATCCCAGCGAGGTTTGGCTTGGAAGGGACCTCAAAGCCCATCCAGTGCCACCGCTGCCGTGGGCAGGGACAGCTCCCACTGTCCCAGGCTGCTCCCAGCCCCGTCCAGCCCGGCCTGGGGCACTGCCAGGGATCCAGGGGCAGCCACAGCTTCTCTTGGAATTCCATTCCAGTCCCTCCCCACCTCTCTGGGAGCCCCTCTAGTCCCTGGAAGGTCTCCAGAGCTCTTGCAGCAGCATTCCAGCATCCAAAGCACCTACGAGAAGTGGGATGCTCTGATCTTTGGAAGGACCAGAACAATCCAAGCACTCTGGGGAATCCCTGGAGCAGGGTTTGGTCAGGAGTGTGATCTGGAGCCTCTTTGGGAACTGTCTGAACCCTCCTTGTGTGCTTCAGTCTCATTCCTCAGCCCTCATGTCCCAAATGCAGTCGCTTTTTGCCGGCTGGGCAGGGGCTGGAGGGGATGGATGCTTGGAAAACAGAGCCAGATTGTCCAAAGCAGCCCACGGATATTTGCAGGGCGCTCGTTCTGCTCCCATCTCCTCACTTCAAGAGCTGCATGATCTCGGTCATGTTACCCCAGATGGGATGTCCGGTCAGCACAGAAGAAAGCTGGAATTCACTCTTTCCCACTGATGGCTCCCGTTGTCTTCTCAAGACCGAGGCTTTCTTCCCACTGCATCATTGCAAACATAGTTTTATTTAAAATAAAAGCGTGCTGAGGGGTTTTTTTGGGTTTTTTTTTTTTTCATCTCGCCTTTTTTTTCCCCTCCGTGCAGTTTCTCCTGTCGATGTGCAGGATCTTCCTCTCAGGAACATCCAGCTCTTCTCCAGGCCCAAATAATCAGGATCTTTTGGCCCTAAAGCCCTGGCAGCGCATTCCTTGGTGGGAGCAGCTGACTTTTCCACGGCTCTGCGGGGCGGTTGGGTCTGTGAGGCAGGCTGAGCACCTCCCCGGCCGCTCCGTGCGTGTCCCGAGGCCTCGGCGGGGTTTCGGGTGGATCCTGGGCAGAGGGAGACCTGCTGGGGCCTGTCCTGGGCTGGCTTGGCTTGGCAGCCCTGGCGCTGCCTCATCCCTGCGCCCGCGGATGGTCCCTCCCGAAGCACAGAGGTGAGGGGAGAACTCGCGGGTGGTGCTGAGGGAGCGCTGGGATCGCGTTCGGGCCTTGGGCAGCCACCACTGGGTGGTTTTTGGTTTTATTTTTTTGTATTAAAACCCCCGTAATTTTAATAGTTCTTCCCTGGCGCTGCTGCTGAGGCTGCCCTGGCTCGGTCTCGTGTGTTTGCTGCGAGAAATCCCAGAGCGACTTGGGATCCTTGGGCACCTTGAGCAGGAGGCTGTGTATCCCAAATTCCGGAATGGTTTGGGTTGGACGGACCTTAAACGTTCCTGCCATGGGCGGGGACGTCCTCCAGTGTCCCAGGTGCTCCAGCCTGGCCTTGGATCCTTGGGTTGGACTCGATGGTCTTGAAGGTCTCTTCCACCCCAGACATTCTGTGACTTCCAAGGATCCAGGGGCGGCCACAGCTTCTCTGGGAATTCCATCCCAATTTCCCATCTCACCCTGTCAATTTGTATCCATTCCCTCTTGCCCTGTCGCTCCATACCCGTGTCCAAAGTCGCTCTCCATCCTGCAGGCTCTGCATCCATCTCCCGGAGCTCAGCCATTCCCAGGAAATGTTCCTCTCTGGGTCGCAGGGTTCCCTGAAGCCGTTTTGCCTCGTGCTCCGTGGAGAGGGTGATGCTGCTTCTCCCTTCCTGCCCGGAGCAGGTGCCAGGTGTTGCTCAAGTTCTCACCTGTGCTGCTGCAGTGGGCGGAACCCCTGCCCTTGGGAAGAGTTTTGGGATCTTTTCCGGATTAGAGCACGGAGGAAAAAAAAAAACATTGGCTTATTCCTGGTTCCCCAAGTGTGAGCGAGCTCTTCCACCTGAGCCCTCCCAACCTGCTCAGGTTCCTCTGAATTTTAAGGCAAAGAAGTGAAGGGGGAAAAAAAAAAACAAAAAACAAACAAAAAAAACCCCCACTGAGGTTCTATGGAAAGCTGGTAATTAAAGAGGTGTTTTGTCAGCTCTTTTGGTTGTGATCCCATCTTGATGTGGTCGTCTCATTTGAATGTAAATGTCAAATTCCAGAGCTCCTGGAGGAGAGGGATTGGGTGACATGGAGCTGAGGGAAGCACAAGCTCCGGGGTTTCGGTGAGCTCTGGGTGCTGCTCTTGGGCTCTGGGAGGAAAGGGAGGAGAAACCGAGTTTAAAAAAAAAAAAGGAAAATAAAACGGCAGTGGTGAGGTCACGGCTCGGGTGCTGTGTCCTGGCGTGGCCCCTCGCTGTGGGGAGGACACGGAGGGGCTGGAGTGAGCCCAGGGAAGGGAGCGGAGCTGGGAAGAGCCTGGAAAAATGTCTGAGGGAGCTGGGGAGGCTCAGGAGTGACCTTGTGGCTCTGCGTGACTCCCTGACGGGGCAGGAGCTCCGGTTCTGCTCCCAGGGGACAGGAGGGAACGGCCCTGACCCGTACCGGGGCAGGTTCAGGAGATTGGATATTGGGAAAAGTTCTCCGTGGAAGGAATGATGAGACGGTGACAGGGGCTGCCCGGGGGGGTTTGGAGCTCCCACCCCTGCAGGTGTCCAGGGAGGGCCTGGAGGTGACACCGACAGCTCGGGGCTGGGGACAAGGTGAGGGTTGGGCACAGCTGGGCCTCGGTGATCCTGGAGGGCTTTTCCAGCCTCAGTGATTCCATCCCAGCGTTGGGCAGCAGCGTCCAAAGGCCGTCAGCAATCAGCTGGATGTGGAACATCAGCTCAGGGAGGTGGAGAACTTCCCTAACTCCCGTTCAGCGCCCAGAAGGTGACATTTTTCCTGCCTGGGGTCGGGCTGTGCGTGCCGGGCTGACAGAGCCGCAGCTCCCTTGTGTCTTGTGGGATTTTGGAAGGGCCGAGAGCGGGCTTGGGGCTGCACAGGGTGTTCCTAAATCACCTGGAGAGCCCTGCTGTTGTTCCCAGCGGCTGTGTGACGGTTCCCCCTCAGGCGTCTGCGAGGGCCATTCCCAAACTTCCCCCCAGAGCCGCTTTTGGGGTGAAATGTGTCAGCTCCAGAGCCGCCCGCTCTGGGACAGGGACCTGGAACACCTGAGGATATTCCCGGGCAGGCAGGGAGAGAATGGAGCTGCTGGGAGATTTTGGTTGAAGTGGTTGAAGCTGCCCCTTTCAGACCGTTCCTCACCCGGGAGCTGCGGCTGTGCCAGCGCCGTTTGTCGCTTGTCCCCAGGCTCCAGGACTCTGCCAAGTGGATTTTGCCCATTCCGTTGTGGCATTGAGCCCTGTTGCCAAGATTTGGGGTGAAGCAGCAGGTTT
This sequence comes from Tachycineta bicolor, assembly GCA_025960845.1. Lineage (NCBI taxonomy): Eukaryota > Metazoa > Chordata > Aves > Passeriformes > Hirundinidae > Tachycineta > Tachycineta bicolor. The sequence goes on along the minus strand of JANEHK010000162.1, from coordinate 202,164 downwards.
GGGGGTATTTTTTGAGTCCCCCACCTTACAAAGACTCGAGAAGTTCCCAAATTCCCAGACCCGTGCTTTGGAACGCTCCTCCCTTTCCCGCTGATAATTCCGTGGCCGTTCAGCCCTTCGGAAAAGGAATGGGGCCGACGTTTTAAGGACTCAAATCTCTAGATGTGGCTGGAGCATCCAGGCCCTGAATCCATTCCCGGGGGGCTCGGGACAGCCCCTTTGCCCCCCGCCGTCCTCGGCCACGCCGGGACACAAAGGCTGTGTTGTGTCCGGGCCGGCCCTCGGCGGTCCCATGACCCTGCAGCCATTCCCACACTGTCGGGATGGATGATGGTATTCCCACACTGTCGGGATGGATGAGGATATTCCCACACTGTTGGGATCGGTGATTATCCCACACTGTCAGGATGGATGATGATTATCCCACACTGTTGGATGGATGAGGATATTCCCGCACTGTCGGGATGGATGAGGATATTCCCACACTGTTGGGATCGATGATGATTATCCCACACTGTCAGGATGGATGTTGATTGTCCCAAACTGTCGGGATGGGTGAGGGTATTCCCACACTGTCGGGATGGATGAGGATATTCCCACACTGTCGGGATGGATGAGGATATTCCCACAGTGTCGGGATGGATGATGATAATCCCACAGTGTTGGATGGATGAGGATATTCTCAAACTGTTGGGATGGATGAGGATATTCCCACACTGTTGGATGCATGATGATATTCCCACAGTGTCGGGATGGATGAGGATATTCCCACAGTGTTGGGATGGATGAGGATATTCCCACAGTGTCGGGATGGATGAGGATAATCCCACAGTGTTGGATGGATGAGGATAATCCCAAACTGTCGGGATGGATGAGGATATTCCCACAGTGTTGGATGGATGAGGATATTCCCACAGTGTCGGGATGGATGAGGATATTCCCACAGTGTCGGGATGGATGAGGATATTCCCACACTGTCGGGATGGATGAGGATATTCCCACAGTGTTGGATGGATGAGGATATTCCCACAGTGTTGGATGGATGAGGATATTCCCACAGTGTTGGATGGATGAGGATATTCCCACAGTGTCGGGATGGATGAGGATATTCCCACACTGTCGGGATGGATGAGGATAATCCCACAGTGTTGGATGGATGAGGATATTCC
>JANEHK010000162.1:149639-177395 GCA_025960845.1 Tachycineta bicolor | reverse complement strand
CCCCCCCCCCCCCCCCCCCCCCCCCCCCCCCCCCCCCCGCCCCGGACTCACACGTCCAGCAAAACCTTTAGATTAATTAAGGAATGGTTAATTAACAAGAGGATCAAACTGCACACGGCTTTGGAGATGCAGGGGTGGGTGTCCTGGAGGTGTGCAGGGGAGCTCCCCCGATCCCGGGATCCAGGTGAGGGAGGATCCTGCCTGGCTTAAGACACTTTCTTTACTTCAGGCTCCAGTTCAGGGTCAGGCTCTGAGTGGGGTCGTTTTCCAACCAAGAAGCAGCTCAATGGTTTTTGTTTTGTTTGTGTCGTTTTTTTTTCTTTTGTTTTCTTTTGTGGTTTTTTTTTTTCTTTTTTTTCTCTCTCGTTTTAATGAGTAATTTGGAATAGGAAAGTCACAGGAGATGAGGGAGGGAGGGAGATGAGGTGGGAGAAGACATTCTCCCCCTCCTCCAGTTTAATAAGCACCAGAGTATTCAAGTCTGTCCATTGGGAATTCTGAGCCGTGGCTGCAGTCAGCAGGCAGAGACTAAACCTTTCTCGTAAGAGCAGCGTCGTTTGGGCTGGGGTCCCTCATCGTCATCATCCTCCTCCTCATCCTCCTCCTCGTCCTCCTCCGAGGATGAGCTGTCCAGTGTTAAATCCACGACATCCGCCGGGGCTTTGCCGTTCTCGCCGGTGCCGTTGGCAGTGGCCAGGAGCCCGTTCACGTCCGAGGAACCTGGCACGGGGGAGCAGGAGATGAAAACGCTCCTGGTCCAGCTCAGGAAGGACCCAACACTCCTGCCTGGTCAGCCTGGACAAGGGAAGGCTCCAGGGAGACTTCAGAGCCGCTGGCAGAGCCTAAAGGGGAGCTGGAGAGGGACCTGGGGCAAGGGATGGGGGGACAGGACACAGGGAGTGGCTCTCCACTGCCAGACGGAATACTGGGGAGAAATTCTTCCTGGTGAGGGTGCTGAGGCCCTGGCACAGGGTGCCCAGAACAGCTGTGGCTGCCTCTGGATGCCTGGAAGTATCCAAGGCCAGGCTGGACAGGGTTTGGAGCAGCCTGGGATAGTGGAAGGTGTCCCTGCCCATGGCACTGGATGATCCTGCAGGTCCCTTCCAACCCAAGCCATCTGGAATTCTGTGATTCCCCCCAGGCAGACTCACCTAGAACCAGGATTGGACACTGGGGGCTGCAGCTCCGCTCCTTCTCGGCTCGGATGGGGCACCAGGAGCCATCCACCAGGTACTCGATCTCATCTGCATCTTCACATTCTGTCAGGATCTTGGACAGGAGCCTGCAGAGGGCACAGGAGGAGCTGTCACACTCCTGGCAAGCAGCAGGGTGTGTGCAGCGAGCCCGGATTTAAACGGAATCTCCTGAGCTGACAGCCCTCGGAGTCATGGACTTCATTCCCCATAAAACCAGTGCAGGCTGTGACAGTGCAAATCCATCCCAGCCCTTCCTGTCCGTGAGCCCAAACCATCAACTACCAGCTTTATTAGCTGCAATTAAAAGTTTTGCCTCGTCACCCAGTTTCCCAGGCACTGCTTCCAGGCAGGCAGCTGCTGCCCCATCCCTTGGGACATTCCCAGCCAGGCTTTAGCGAAAGGTGAGACAGGGAATTTGGATTTGGCATTGGGAACTCAGCCATCCAACCAGCAGCACTTCCCTTCCTTCCTAGTGTTAGTTCCCAAATCCTCACAGTAGCCACCAGAACAACATTCCTGCAACAGGAGCACCATGAAAATGCAGCTGGAATGAGGCCCTGATTCCAAAGAAACTGGGGACTGGCTTTATTCCCTCTTTATTCCCTGTGTCCCACTGTTTGCCTGGGGTGTTTATTTGGAAATGCTGCTCTGCCAGGCCTCGCTCCCTCCTGGACTCGAGCATTTCCCTTCAGGAGGAAGGAGAACTCCTAGCGGAAAGACTTCCAAGGTCGGGAAAACTTTGTGGCACCCCAGTGGGAGAGTTTCAGCTTTCCCCAGCTCCTGTAGGAATTGTTCCCACAGCCAATCCCATCACCAGCACAGCAACCACCGAGCTGCAGCTCCCAAAAATCCCTGAGGATCCCAGACCTGACCAACCACCTCCCTCCCTGCTCAGGAGCCTCTGGCTCTTTCTTGACTCCCAGCACTCAGCTGAGTGCCAGCTTCCCTCTCTCACTTCCAGGGAATCTGGGAAGGACTTCACCCAACAGAACTGGCATCAACCCCAGCCCTGAGCAGGGACAAACGTCTGCGGAGCCTTCCCCAGGGACAGCCTGGACCCGTGGGGGCTCCACAACCCAACCCCTCGCAGCTTCCCCTTCATCTCTCCCCTGCCAGAGCTCTCCAAGGAACTGGATTTTCCTGTCAGGGCTGGCCAGGGGACAGAGCAAACAGGTTATCTGTGCTGAGGCTGCTCCAGGCTGCCTGCAAAGCTGCAGCTCCTGCATCTGCCCAGGGCCCTCAAAAGCAGCGACGCTGCAGGAACCCTCGCTGAGGCTGGGACCAGACTGGTCTGCTCAGTTCCCTGTGCCAGGAGAGCTGCAGGCACCCCAAACATCGCTCCAAACGCTCCCTGCTCTTGAGGGGACCTGCACTGGAGGCCAACCACAGCCACGAGGGTGGAGATCACCTCCCAGCAGGCAGGAACCACTGTCGGTGGTCCCAGCACACCAAAGGCTCCCAGAAATTTGGGGAACAAAGCTGCTTCCAAACTCACCCCAAAAGTGCTGCAGCACAAGCCTGCTCCCTCCCAGCGCATTCCCAGTTTCTCTAAGACACCAAAGCGCTGAAACCAGAGCATTATGCACCAGCAGAATAAACTCTCGATAGCTTTAAAAGCGAACTCCAACCAAGAGCCGGATGCTGCACCCAGTGGTGAAGGGGAGAGGGCAGCGAGGTGCAAGACTCACCCATCGATGATGAGCTGGTCGTAGGGGGCAGGTTTGTCACACACAGGGCACATCCATGTGGGCTTTTTCTCATTCATCTGTAGGTAGAAGACGGCATCAAAGCACTGCAGGTGTGCGCAGGTCTCGGCCCGGCACGGCACCGACAGGCGCATCTTCACCAGCTGTGGGACCAGAGAGCAGAGCGTCAGCCAGGACAGCCGCAGGGAGCCCCCGGATCCCCTCAGAAGGAAAAACATCTGTGGGTTTGCAAAGCTGCCTTGGGAGTACGGATTGGGCTCTTGACAAAACCAGAGTAAAGCAGAGCTGGAGCTCCTCGGTTCTGGAGCAAACTGGGAGAGCTTCGGGCATTCCAGTGCCTAAATGGGCTCCAGGAGAGCTGGAGAGGGACAGGGCACAGGGAGCGGCTTCCCACCGCCAGAGGCAATGCTGGGAAGGAATTCCTGGCTGGGAGGGTGGGCAGGCCCTGGCACAGCTGTGGCTGCCCCTGGATCCCTGGCAGTGCCCAAGGGAGACTGGAAGGTGTGGATAGTGGATGGTTTTAAGTCCCAATCTCCAGCTCCATGAGCAGCCTGCAGGGACTCACCGGACAGATGAGGGACACTCGGACACCGGTGGTGGCGATTTCGCTGTCTGGGTCCAGGCGTAGCTTCTCTTTCACTGCAGGGAGAGCAGAGGTCACAACATTTAACAAAACTCAGCCCTTGGTAACGCTGTGCAGCACAGGGGGAGCTGCTCACCCCAGCCCTGGATCATTTTCCCTGCCAAGGACGGAATGAGCACATGGATTCAGCTCCAGCCTGGGCATGGTGGGGTTTATTCCCTCCTGAGCTCTGTGGCAGCAGGATGAGGGGAAATGTCTCCCCCCGGCACTTCCAGTTCTGAGCAAACGGTCAAACCGAGAGGGAAAACACATCCCATCCTTTTCCCATCAAGTTATCAAGCCTCCCCTCAGCGCTGCAGGGCTGCCACTCCTCAGCCTCTACGCTGGCCACCTCCTTTATTCCAGAACATTCCACAGGAGCCACCAACAGGCCCAGAAGTACCCAGGCAGAGAGCTCAGAGCAAGGCAGCCACGCAAAACCAGGCACAGCAGCCATCCAGCACAGATGTGGGAAGAATCAGATGTTAGGAAAGGAGGAATCCTGCCCCTGCTGCTGCAGCCTGAAAGGAAAACCCAGAGGAGCAGCAGGGAAATCAAAGCAAGCAGCAGATGGGCAGGTCCCACGTGGGCAGGTCCCACACCAAGGTGCAAAAATCAACAGAACGAGCTTTGAACTGCTCCCCAAGTCCTGAGGAGGAGCTGCTGCTCCCACTGCTGTCTGCAGCTGCTTCTGACACTTCCATCACTGTTTTTCTTTGGAGCAAGTCAACCATTCCTTTTGACCTTTTCAGATCATAACAAGATGTCTCCAGACAATGAGGCTACACGCAGCTCTGCAACACCCAGCTTTAATTAGAGAGTGACTTCTCAGATGTGAAATTCCCAGGAGATTACAAGATTTAGGCTTGTTTTCCTCACATTAGGAGTCTTTTCATCCAAGCTTAATTTTTTATGAAGTTCTTTGTAAGAGCCTTCTCTGTGCATCAATTACTGGGAGACACGGGAAGGAGAATTTCCTAGGATCTCCTGATCAGGATTTGGGATCCAGAGCCATGATCTGTCCTCAGACAATGTTCCTGTATGAACATCTACAGAATTCTATGCAAAGGAGGATGAGTCAGCAGTGAGATGTGACTGAAGTCGAAGGGCAGCTTCAGTGACAGGGAATTATTTGCAGAGCAGACCAGAGCTAGAAAAGCAAAGTTTAGCAGCTCCTCAGGTTGGCCAGTTCTGGATATCCAAACAACTTCCAAGCAATAAAACACAAAGGAGCTGAAATGAGGCATTGCTCTTACTTGGTTTTATTTAAAGGTGCCAAATACAGCTGATCCCTGCCCAAAATCCAGGTGGTTACACCTGGAATCATCATCACCTTCCCTGTGAGCTACAATCCACCTCCAAGACTGACAGGCTGAGGAAGTTCAGCCTGGAGAAGAGAAGGTTCAGTGGAGACCTCCCAGCAGCGTTCCAGTCCCTGGAGGGGCTCCAGGGATCTGGAAAGGGGCTCTTCATCAGGAACCGCAGTGATAGGATAAGGGGGAATGGCTTGAAGTGGGGAAATTGAGGTTAAGATGGGCAGGAGAAACTGGCAGGGTGTTGAGGCGCTGGCACAGGGTGCTCAGAGCAGCTGTGGCTGCCCTGGATCCCTGGCAGTGTCCCAGGCCAGGCTGGACAGGGCTGGGAGCAGCCTGGGACAGAGGGAAGTGTCCCTGCCACGGCAGGGTGGCACCGGGTGAGCTTTAAGATCCCTCCAACCCAAACCATCCTGGGATTCCCTGACAGTCTCTTATCCTTGGGAAGAGTTTTCCACGGTCTGGACAGTTCTAAAGACCGTCAGGATCACGAGGTCAGTTCTCCCACGCAGAACTAAACAGCGAGAAGGTTTTGTCCAGCAATATAAAAAACTGGGAATCTTCCACACTCGTGAGCTCCAGGTCAGATTCCACCTTGGAAAGGTAATTTCCCCTCATTTCCAGTAACGTTTTACACACGTGCCTCATACCAGGAGGATTTACCTGAGTGGTTTGGGATAAGCATCTCTGGGGACCATCTCTTCTCTGAAGCTCTCAAGGCATATCAAAGTGCTGCTGGTGACGTCCCACTGCCACCCCAAGGACTCCCAGGGATGCCTCCCAGGGATTTGGGGCAGCAGGACATTGTCACCAGGATCCCTCGCTCCAGAAATCTCCTTTGGAAATCCCGAGGGGTCAGTGCTGCTCATACTGACTCAGGTGAAGGCATGAAGCCCTTCCAGTCACAACGACACCGGCACAAATCCTAAATCCAACTACAGAGCTGCCGCAGAGCCACCAGAACCACGGGTTTGGGGGTGACCTCCCACGACTCACGCACAGCTCAGCGAGTCTGTTCAGATAAAAAGTGGGGTTTACACAGCTGGAGGGAAGCAGAGGTGTGAATGGCGGTGTTTAATCCTGCAGACAGGCCCCCCGCTCCCGAGCCACTCACCCAGCGCTTTGCAGAGCTCCGGGTGTTTGATGCCGATGGTTTTCAACCTCTGCAGCAGCTCTGCTGAGGTCATCTGCCGCACCAGGTACAGCCCCACCGAGTAGCTCTGGGGAGAGAGGCACGGGAGGATGAGGAGGCTGCTCCCCAGGGCTGCCTGAGGAGCTCTGGGGGCTCGCTGGGCTCTCACCTTGCCGTAGTTGCCCCAGGTGACCGTGATGCGGTTGGTGGCCGCTGACAGGTACATGAGGTGGGTGAGGTTGATGGGCCTGCAGGGCCTCTTGGGTTCCACCCCGGGTTTGTTGGAGGGGTAGTAGCCCTAGGGCAGGAAGATTAAACACAGATTAATTATTTTTTACTCAAGGTTGATCAGCTCCATTAAATAGCGCCTCAGCCCCAGGACCCAGCAAAGGGGGGAAGGAGCTGAATACAGCTGGAGCACAAAATAAACAGGATCGAGCCTTTATAGAGAACAGTTCATTAACAACACGGCTAATCCATTTAAAAAAAAAATAGCTTTAAACTAAGCAGCGCACTTCTATAGTCTGGCATTCATCAGGAGAGCGATTTCCTTCCAAATTCCACAAGTTTCCCCCCCGGCTTCCCCAGATTTTCCTCCCTGTCCTTACCGGCACGGAGCAGTAGCTGTGGTTCACCTTGACGGCGATGTTGGGAGGGTACTGATCCTCCTGAGGGGAACTGGTGTCTGTGTAGCAGATTCTGGGCACAAAGAACACATCCCATAATATCCCAACACTCTGCACATGCCCAGCTCCCACAGGCCCCATCCCAATCCCTGCTCCCTCAGCAGAGCCCGTCCACGTGGGACGCTGCTGTTTCTGCTCGTCGTTCAAAAGTGAAGTTTTAAGATGCTCCTGAGAGGCCCAGGGACAAAAAGTTCACTGGAAATTCTCTCTGGAGCCATGAAATCCACGTGGGAGCTTCCTGGGTTTTGCTGGAACATTCCCTCCTCCCCTGCTCTGCCCCTGATGATCAATGAGCCCAGCCCAGACCTACCTGAGCACCACCTGAACCGATTTCACCCCAGGTTGCAACTCCCTGGTAAATGAAAGAACAGAAACTTCAAATTAATTATGCTAAAAACAATCCCTACCCCTCCAAAAAAATCACCTAAACCAGCTGCCAGTCTCAAGAACTTCAAAAGAAATTTTTTTTTTTTTCCAAGAACTGCTCCAAAATTTTTTAATAGACCTTTAAAAAAATTACCTCACAGAACTTTATTTAAATCGTACAATTCCCCCTGCAAATACCAGTGGTCCTGTAATTATTATTTCTTTTTCCTGATGCACCAACCTACAGCTTTTCTCTGGGTTTTTAAAACTGCTCAGGTGCCTTCTGGTGATTCGTGAGAATTGATGAAAACTGGGTTTTAAGGTCAGGTTTACCTGACAGTCGTTCAAGACTCTCTGTGTTTAATTATTCAGCTGAAGCTGCTCGTGCAAACCAAGGGACTGAATATTAAGGCCCCACTGCGAATATTGCAACCTCCACCAGGGCTGTTCCTGACAGGATTTTAACTGGAATCAGGAAAGCAACAGAAGACACAACAAGGATATTTCACCAGGAGGCAAAAATAACCAGAAGATATTCTTTCTCTGTCTCTTTATTTTATGATAAAGAGAAATATTTAAAGGTTTTATGTTGGATTTTTTTTTTTTTTTTGGAGGATTTTTTCTGCATGAAGGGAGCAGGTCAACCAAGAGGAAACCTCCCTGCCTGCACCGCCACCTCTGAGGAGAGGCTTTGTTTTGATTCAAAAGTTGCATCTGACAGAGGTCAGGGTAAATCCTAATCCCGAGCTGTTTCCTCAGGCAGTTCCTGCAGCCTCCTCCCCACCAAGGAAGTTTCCTTTCAGATGCAAACAGCCTCGAACTCTGCCTTTTGAACCTGGCACGAAAAGGAGAGGCTGCAGGCACTCGCACCAGCAGCTCGGCAGAGAATTTAGGTCATCGATGATGATTTCATCCCTGCCCAAATGCACCATTCCAGAGGGAGATTAGAGCAGCACCAGCGGAAACTTAAGGACCTGAACGGGTGAATTTGCAGCTCCCACTCCCCCCAGAGCTCTTTGCTTTACACGAGGAGGAGCAGCCTGATGTCTCCACACAAATCCTGTTTCCTTGCAGAGAACAAAAGCTTCCACAGGCAGGGAACAAGGAGGAATTACGGAATCATGCAGCTGCATTTTCTCCAACTGTTAATACCCAGTGAGGCGTACCTGGAATTTCTGATCAGCTCCACCTGTCTTGGTGTTAATGCAAAAATGCACGGACTTTCCTGAAGCTTCTCATTATTCTGTGGAACTGAGGAGGGAAGAAAAAGAGTGTCCATCAAACTGAGAACGGCAGCTCTGAGCACGAGGTGATTGCTGCGCTCTGTTTATCCACAAGTTTTGTTTTCTCCCACACTCCAGAATTCCAGTTTTCACCTGTTTTGGTGATTCTGCTTTGATTAGAGGTTTGCTCATTTATTGCTCACTGCTCAGCACAACCAACACAGGCTTTGGAATTGATTTTTTTTTTTTAATTATTTTTCCTCCCCTCAAACAATTCAAGTTCACCCATCAGTGGTGTCACAGTGTGACCACATCCTCAAGAAGCCCAAGAGGAGACCTGAGCCTGACCCAAAAGCCCAAAACCAACCAGAGCAAGCAGGCGGGTTCTGGAAAAGAAAGAAAACAACCCCAGCAACAAAAAAGATTAGCTCAGATGATAAAAAAGCAACACAAAAAGCAGCTGGAAGAGACAAAACAGGACTTCCAACCCCCTGACCTTGAGGGTGGGACAGCAGCTCACCCTCGGAGAGGCTTAACAAGAACCCAGCATTAACTGTGGCCTTTTGCACGCTGATAATTTTAAGATCAAGTGCATTTAATGTGGGGAAAATGAAGCTTGAGACGTGGGAAACTTTGTTGCAACCTTTATTTCAACCCAAACACATTTTATTTTCGGTTTTGCGTCTCTAAGCAAAGCTCAGACCCTGAGCTGCTGAAAGTCACGGGAGGAACACAAAGAGGAAGTGCTAAAACAGCTTTTTTAAAAATTATTTATCGAGAATTGGGTGTTTTGCTCTGCCTCACTTCCATTGCACGGTTATTCAAAGCCAAGAGGATTTCAGAAGTAGGAAAATGCACTTTTGTATGAAAAAGAGGAGATGAGGGAAGGATAAAACCTCGGCAGCTCTTGGAAGACCTGGTGACAACTTGAGTCACCCCAGGTGCTTCCCTTTGGTCCCTTTTCTGTTTTAAAAATGCAAATGGAGCTTGCAAAAATAAATTGAAAAAGTAAGAATTAAGATATCCTCGCGGAACTTTTGTTTAATTCCAGTTTCCGTCCAAATATCTCCTCACAAAAACAGCCGGCAGAAAATGAAGCATTTCATGAGGTATTTTTAGCAAGTGATGATTGACAAGGACAATAACAAAAAGTAATTTTAACGTTTTCTGATTAAGAAACTGCCCATAAACCCAGTCCTGCTGATTGCTCAGCCACACCAAGACAAAGCAAACTCGATTAGGAAAAGTGAGAAGCTGCCCATGGTTTATTTTGCATTTACATCAGCTCGCTCTTGCGTTATACAAAAAACAAATTGCCGCCGGAAATGAAAAACGCAAAAGCTGGGAGGTGCAAGCGCCTGATCAGGTGTGAGCCCTGAACATCTGCTGGTGCCCAGATCCTCCTGGCTCCACAGAAACCTCTCCCACAGCAGGAAAATCAGCCAGGAACCTGCAGGGACCAGGCTGGCCCAGGGGAGGTGTCACCTACCACGGGCAGAGGCTGCGTTTAATGAGCCCTCGGTTCTGAGCTGCTGCAGGGGAGATTTAACGGCAACTCGGAACAAAATCTGGTAATCCCAGCGAGTGCATCCAGGCTCTTCTGTCTCTGGATGCTTCCACCTCTTGGAAAGTTGTTTTCCTTCAAAATCCCATGTTGGAATTGCTGACTGACACACACTGAGCACCAAACAAACCGTTCCCCACACAATTACGACGTTTGAGCTTGACTCTGTCACCACTCAACTGTTTTGTCACAGCATTAATGCCTTCAAATGAAGAAGAAATTAAATAAAATCTGACTAATTAGTCCTTTTTCTTTTGTTTCTGCACAATCACATCTCCATCTATTTTTTTTTCCTCCAAGCCACAACAAATATCTTTTCAGCAAAGCCAGACCAGCTCAAGCTGTAGAATCATTTGGTAGAGAATTCTGACATTACCACATGAATTTATGAGACACTCAGCAGAACACAACACAACGCTGAATCGCTACCAGAACGTTCTATTTACCACCAGTTAACAATATTCTCTGTTTCTCTAAACTAAGATAATGAAAAGTCGGTCTCCACGCCCCAGGGAAAAAGCTCTTCTTCCAGTTTTACTGGTTACCCCTCAAAACACACAGCACCGCACACAAATAACCGTGATAAGCACAAAAAAAACCCAGTCAAAAATACAGCTTGAGGTGCTGCCATCCTCTTTTATCCGTAGGATGCTTCAGGTCAGGGATTTTTCCTGCTGGAAACCAGCCTTAGTGTAGAATACGGCTCCATAATCCATAGGAACCGAACAAGGCGGGCTTCCGAGTCACATCCCAACGTGAACACATTCCAGGCGTGAGGGAAATCCCAGGAGCACGGGGTTTGGATTGGGAGGGACCCGAAGGATCATCCCATTCCACCCCACAGGCAGGGACACCTTCCACCTGGCCTTGGACACTTCCAGGGCAGCCACAGCTCCTCCTTCCCTGCGCCAGAGCCTCCCCACCCTCACGGGGAAGAACTGCTCCCCAATATCCCATCTAAGACTCTCCTCTTTTAGTTTAAAGCCATTCCCCCTTTCCCAGCACTCTCTCTCTCTCTGTCTCCCTCTTTTATCAGCCTCCTCTAAGCACTGGCAAGCCCAGAGATAAATATTCCTCTGTAAATCCTGAGCATGAGGGGACAGAGAGGTGGGGAGAGGAGAGGTCTCACCACCGCATCCATCAGCCTCTCCTGCCACACGACTTTAGAGGAAACACAGGGGATTTTATCAACAAGAATGGTGAAACCCAGGAAACTTAGATTTAAAGGCTTTAGACTAGGGCAATGTAGTAATGTCACCATATTGGTAATATGGGTAGGGCAACATGGAGGACTTAGAGTGTAGGCTAAATCCTTCCTCTTCATGGTTTTACGTGGTTTTTATTTCCCTAATTGGGTGAAAAGGCCCACATTGCAGACCTTTGGTTATTTGGTCACCGGGCTAAAACTAAAAACAACATGGGCGCCATCTCGTTATTGGATAATCTGCGCCTAAGAAAACCTTGGACAGAAATGGGGGGGGTCACGAACAACCGCGTCCCAAACTCACCCAACTCTGTCGGCTTCAACAGCTCATCCAGGGTGGTGTAAAAGGGCAGCTTCACCAAGCGAACCTCGGGCTTGGCCACTTTGGGGGGCAACCTGCCCAGTCCGTTCAGGTATTTCCCGTAGAGGGCAGGGTAGTCGATGTTGGTGGCGGGCAGAGTCCGGGGCACGGCGCTGCCGCGGTCGTAGGACGAGTGCAGGGGCAGAGCTTCCGCCCGGTGCGGCGCCGGCGCCGCGGCCACGTCCGAGCCCTTCTTGTTGTAGCGAGTCTCGTAGAGCTCCTTGATCTTCTTGAACACCTCGGGGCTGCAGTCAAACTGGACCAGCTGCAAAGCTCGGGTCACTAGTTCGTGTTTTAGTCCGCTTTTACTCCTGCCAACAAAACCCAGCAACATCTGAAGATCTGAGACTCGGAAACTCATCACCATGTTCTGGGGGATAAAAAATTAAAAGATGTTCTCATAGTTATAAAAGGCAAAGGTTCAGTTCTCACTTTATAACTACAAGGCAAGATGTTAAAAATTCCCCCTCAGAGAAAGACCCCAAAACTGTCCAAACCCGCTGCTGTCACCTGATTTTGGTTCCCATTTCTTGTCTGAGCGCCACAAACGCAGAGATCACCCACTGAAATATCACCTAAATGACAAAACCACCGGCACAGTCAGCAAATGACTCAAAAATCACTTTGACAGATGCTAAGCATCCTCAAGACAGCTCAGCTGGAAGCAGGAGCGACCTCAAAGATCTAAACCAAGAGGCCTCCTTGTGAAAGAGCTCCTGAACTCCTTCACCGGCCTGAGGCACCCAAAATTCCCAGAGAAACGCGGAAAACTCCATCCCAGATGGTGCCAGTGCCAGGCACAGGAAGAAAATCACTGAGCTGGGTGAGGCTGAGGTGAACTGGGGCCATCAGCCCTGGATTTCTGGATGGGAAAACCCCTCCAGAATCCTCCCTACATCCATGGGATCTTTAAAAACCGACACATTTTAGAGCATGGAAGGATATTCAGGTTACTAAAGAGAGCAGTGTGTTCCCTGGAGAACAAAGGCAAGCACTTCCCTGTGATCCCAGCCAGGAGCTGCCTCAGTGTCACACTGGAATTATCAATTCCAGTGTCTGATAAGCAGCAAAACCCAGCTCAGTCTTCCAAAATTCCCTCTCTGCGGCAATTCAGGCCTGTAACTGTCAGCAGAGTCAAAGGCAACCTCCCCTCAGAACCAAGGAATTCCTCCTGTTAAACCCACCGCTCCATGTTGGCATTTGAGCTCCCTAAACACCAAACAGCCTTAAAATTGGGAAAAAAACAAAAAAACCCAAACAAACAAAAAACCAAACAAAACCAAAAACAAACAAACAAAACAAACAAAAAAACCAACCAAAAAAACCCCCAGCTTATAAAGTACATTGGAAAATTCAAGTTGCCCTGAAAATAAACTTGGTAGATGTTCACACATATTCACCCCACATCCTTCCTGGTTTGTGGGGAATTCAAGAAGAAATTAACAAAAAAGAAAAATCCAACAGCAAAGGTCCAGCAGATCTTCCCCAACCTCTACCCCACTCTTGAATTAGTAATTAAAATGAAAGCACAAAAGATAGTGTAGCAATCGTATAATTTCCTCGAATAAACCAGTACAGATTACAGTTTTTTTAATTAAGAAAGCTACAACTGTTTCCAGAAACATTTCACAGCCACTTTTGGATGTGTGGGAATTAGATGAGAGAGAAAATGCCATTTGATTTTCTCCTTTTCCCTTACATATGTCATTTAATCTGAAAACCCAAAAGCTGTTATGTCACTGTCTGCAGTTAGAACTTCTGGGAGTCGTGATGAGTCCCAAAATATCCCTGATAAGGGGAAAAAAAGGACTGATGACTAGAGAGCAGAGAAAAGATGTTTAATTGCCAGAAATTAAGGATTTCAGATCTCTGGATTCACAGTGCTGCTCCACCAGACACCACCTGTGAAACCCTGGAGAAATCCACTCTGTGCCTCAGTTTTCTTCAACAGAAAAAACAGAATCAGGGTCATTAAGGTTGGAAAAGACCTCCAAGTTCATCAAGCCTGATCAAATCCCACCAGCATCATTAAGCCGTGTTATGAAATGGGGAGAGAGCACGTTGTTCTCCCCGAGGGATTTGAGGATAAAAGGGGTATTTGGAAAGATAAATTCATCAAGGCACAGCAGAGCAGGAGGCACCAGGGCATCCCAAGAGCACGGGAGACAGGAATTCCTCCTGTGAGAATTGCTCCTAGAGCACCTCACCCAGGACCCTGGGGGTGGGAAGTGGAGCTAGAGCCCAGAGTTTCCATTTTGAAGGAATTATGGCCCAGCCAGGATGATAAGATTTCAGCAGCAACACAACAACAAACCCCAGACAAAGCAAACCGAGGGCTCGTGTGAGTAGGGAGAGAGCACATGGACTGCCGAGATTCCCAACACTCCTGGGTGTTCCTCTTCTCAGGAACCCTCGTGTGGGACGGCTCAAACCCCACCGAAAACCTCTGGGGCGATGACGATGGGCTGGGAAGCTCATTCTCCCCTCTGGAATTGCAGGGGGAGGGCAGAGCCCACCCAAAAAAAGCCTTTCCCGTTGGGATTCCTGCGGGCATCCAGCCTCATCCCTGCCGAGGAGCTGCTCCAGCGGGCGGGGAACGCTTCCCAGGGATCACTTCCTTGGGAACACTTCCAGGGAACGCTGCCCGGCCGCCGCCGTTGCTCCTTAACCGCCCTCAGCACCGGCCGCTCCCCGGCTCCCACACAGGCACCAGAGAACCGGGATCCCGAGGGGAACGGGAAAACCTCCCGGTCTCGGAGCGAGGCACAAACCGCCTTGGAAACACAACCCCCAAAGCACGAATATGCTTTACCCCATCCCAGAGGGGCTCTGGGGCCGCCCGTGGCCCCGGCAGTGCCCGTCCCAGCGGCTCGCCCGCCGCCCGCCCGCCGGACAGCTCCACACCGAGCCGCCCCACCCCCGGAGCGGGCAGCGGGACCCGCGGCGGGGGGCGCGGGGGCAGCGCCGGCGATCCTTAATCCCGGGAATTAGCGGGGGACGGCCGGCGAGCGGGCAGCCCCGAGGAGAGCGGGCAGTACCGGGGGTCGGTTCGGCCCCGGGAGGTCCAGCGGGGGCTGCGGCCCTGAGGCTGGGGCGGGGCAGTCTCTGAGGTAAAAATCTGAGAGGGCGGCCCCGGAGGACCGCCCCCGCGGTTCACAGCGCCGCCCCCCGCCGTCTCCTCGCGCCGGGAGCCGCCCGGTGCCGGCCGGGCCCCGCGGGCGGGGCGGCGGTGCCGCTTCCCTCACCTTCGCCTCCACCAGCTCCGCCGCCATCTTGGGCCTCCAGCGTCCACCGCGCCGGGCGCCGCCGCCGAGTCACGTGACGCCCTCGCGCCGGGGGAAGGGCGGGGCCGCGCCGCCAGCGCCGCCCAATCGGCGCGCGCGCTCCCCGCGCCCCGGCCACGCCCAGGAGCCACGCCCCGCCAGGCCACGCCTCCCCGGGAGCCTTAAAGGGGCCGCGCTGCTCAAACCGGGGGGCGCACCGGGGGAACGGCGGCCGGGGCGGCGATGGAGGCGGCCCCGCGAGCACTGCGGGAGGGAGAGTGAGTGGGCAGGCGGTGGGTGCTGCCCCCAAGATGGCGGCAGGTGGGTGCCCCGGGGCAGGGCAGGGCCCGGTGGGCTAGGCCCCAGGCTCCGCCGCCGTCCCGGAGCCCTGCGGGCCGTCCCCGGTGAGGAGGGAAGCGCTGAGGGGGTCCCGGAGGCTGTGTGTTCTAAGAGAGGAGGGATGGGGATGGGGATGGGTCCCGGTGCCCCTGTTCCCGGGGAAGCGAAATCTCCTGGCCAAAATTCGCTCCGTGGCAGTGACGTCCAAGGGACCCCTCAGCCCTCCTACCCTGGCCAGTGTTTGTGTCCCCCTGTGCAACTTAACCCATCACTTAGTAAAGACACCTTTTATATAATTATAATTTTATTGCAGTTTGCAGCTTTCTCAAGATAGGCAGCTGCGATCTCTGCTCCGGCAGCAGGGACAGGAGCCAGGGAAGGGTTGTGCCAGGGATTTGGGATGGAGATCAGGGAAAAGTTCTTCCTCTGAGGGTGCTGGGCACTGCCCAGGCTCCTCCAGGAATGGGAACAGCCCCAACCCTGCCAGAGCTCCAGGAGCCTTTGGACAGCGCTGTGGGACAGGCTGGGATTGTTGGGGTGTCTGTGCAGGCCCAGGAGTTGGTCTGGATGATCTTCGGGGTGACTCCAGTGTTTGGGGTGAAACTGGGAGAGGTTTTCCAGCACTTTCCTCTTTTTGCCATCAACGCCACGTACTAATCAAACAAAAAGGCAATTAACAGCTTCTCAGGAAGAGCAGGATGTTAATCAGGTTTCCCAGTTTTCCCTTCTAGGCTGGCAAAAACAAGGGTTGGTGCTAAAAATCCACCGGATTGCTATGGAAACCCCAAAGGCCAATAATTCATCCTGTCACGGTGGGAGAGCCGGGCCCAAATCCCTTCTGGGTGTAGCTCCATCACCGTCCTGCCTGTCCCTGCCTCACACAGGCAGGCTGGGAATGTGCTGGGAATTTGGGAGCTGCCGGTGAGGTGATGTGAGGATCAAGGCTGAGAGAACTGGGGTTGTTCAGCCGGGAGAAGTGAAGTTTTGGGGTGACCACATTGTAGCCTTCAGGACCTGAA
Organism: Tachycineta bicolor; assembly: GCA_025960845.1. Classification (NCBI taxonomy): domain Eukaryota; kingdom Metazoa; phylum Chordata; class Aves; order Passeriformes; family Hirundinidae; genus Tachycineta; species Tachycineta bicolor. Next base: position 161,401 of record JANEHK010000162.1, on the reverse strand, counting down.
GGGACCCCACAAGAAGCATGGAGAGAGACCTTGGATAAGGGATGGAGGGACACATTGAATGGCTCCCCACTGCCCGAGGGCAGGGATGGATGGGATATTGGGATGGAGTTCCTGGCTGTGAGGGTGTGGCAGGCCCTGGCACAGGGTGCCCAGAGCAGCTGTGGCTGCCCCTGAATCGCTGGCAGTGCCCGAGGCCAGACTGGACGGGGTTTGGAGCACCGTGGAATTTGTCCCTGCCCATGGCAGGGGTGGCACTGGGTGTTCCTCCATGTCCCTTCCGACCAAAACCATTTCACGACTCCGTGATTTCATCTTTCTAACGCCGAGGAGGGCGCACAGGGACGGCTCGAAGCCCGAGCTCTGCGGCTCCGTGACAGCTCCGGTGACACCGGCTGGGGGAGTCAGGCCGGTCCCGGTGCCCCCGCGCTCCTCCCCGCCAGCAGGGGGCGCTGCAGCACCCCTCCTCCGGGACATGCGCAGTGCGGGCACCCTGCGGGACCAGGGCGGGGCGGGCCGGACCCACCGGTGCCCGGGACCGCTGCCTCCACCGGGCTCAGCCCTCTCGCCTTCTCCTAGTGGCCGAGCTCCCGTGCTCGCCCGCCGCTCGGCGATACCGCTCCGAGGACGGCCTCACCGACCCCGCTACCCTGGGCCGTTTCCTACACTGGCAGCCGCAGGGGCGGGCTTTTCCCCCCGCTGCAGCCCGGGCGGGGCTGTCGTTGCCGGTCGCTGTCCCCCCGGTGTCGCCTCGCTGTAGTCCCGGTGCAGCCGCGGTGACACCCACGTGGTGCCGGCGAGGCGGAACAGCCTCCCGACCATAGAGTCTGCGGGATGGAGCGGCGTGGCCGCGCACGCGCTCGGCGCGGGCCCCGCCCCTCGGCGTCGCCGCCCTATAAGAGCGCTCTGGCTGACGTCAGCGCTCTCTTCCGCCCGCTCTGCGCTCGCCAGCGAGACAGGGCCGAGCCGCCGCCATTGCCGCGACCCCCCCGCCCCGCAGCATCCGCCGCCATCCGCCACCATGGTGAGCTCTCGCCGCCCGCCGCCGCTGCCGGCGGGACGAGCGGCCTTCGCGCTTCCCGTATCGCCGGGAATGGCGGTTCCGCGAGCGCCGCCGGTCACACGGCGTCGGCTGCGGCCTGTGCTGCCGGGCCGGGCCGTGGCTGCGGGGAGAGGGTGGGGCGGCCAGAGGGGGCCGGCCCGCGCGGCCGTGACACCCCTGGAGCCGGCAGCACCCGCCGGTGTCGGTACCGGGGCTGCCGTTGGCCCCGCGGGAGTGGCCGCGCTGATGTGGCAGCGCGCTGGTGGCGCCGGGGACGGGGCGCTGCGGTGCTGCCGGTCGTGCCTTATGTAACGCTGCGGTCTGGGCTGTCACCGGCACCGGCTCGGTTTTGGAGGCGTTTTGCGCCTAGCAGCCGCTGACACCGCGGTTTGAGGGACGCTGGGGCTGGGAAGGGAGGGTTGGTGCTGTATCCCCCCTGAGGTGCCCTTGCTGCGGGTTGTGTTGTCACCCGGGCAGAGTTGGTGTCGCCACAGTTATGGCAGGTATTTATGGTGGGAGATTCGGATTCCTTGGAATTGCCAGAGCTTTTTCCATACACGCTGAGTCCCCCCCTTCTCTTTCAAGGTGAACTTCACGGTAGACCAGATACGGGCCATCATGGACAAAAAGGCCAACATCAGGAACATGTCCGTGATCGCCCACGTGGACCACGGCAAATCCACGCTGACGGATTCCCTGGTGTGCAAGGCCGGGATCATCGCCTCGGCGCGTGCCGGGGAGACACGCTTCACCGACACCCGCAAGGACGAGCAGGAACGGTGCATCACCATCAAATCCACGTGAGTGCTGTTCCCTGGGCTGAGCTCTGGGGGGGATTGGACTCCTCCAGGAGGTGAGAGAAGATGTTGTTGGGCTCTGGTTTAGTCCAGAAGCTCATCTTGTGCTGCTCAGGGTCTGGAATGATGGAGAAAGCGTTCATTGGCTTTTGCTCAGTCATCTAGTTAATTTCTTGGTGGGCACTGGGGAAGCAGGAGCTTCACCCTCCCAGTTCAGCACCAGGATTGTTGGATGTCCTGTGGGTGCGGTGTGGAGACTCTTGGGAGCATCTCTGGGGATGTTCTGGTGGCTGTGCCGCCGCAGGGAGTGTGAGGACTCGGAGTGGCCTGAAAAGGGGTGGAGAATATGGTTGGGATTAGTAGGAGAAGCTTATATCCCTCATTTGGGAATGGAACCCTTAATGGGTGCTGGAGAGCTGCAGGAATTTGGAGATTAGGATTCTGGAAGATGTTATGGTTTAGGAAGGGCAGATTGTAGCTTGTGCTCCTGTTATCTCCCGCACTGGCCTCCCAGGAACACACTTCAGGAAATCTGGAGCACAGCATTTAAGTTGAAAAAGATCTCCAAGGTCATCAACCCTGTCAACCAGAGCAGGGCAGTGGGTGCCACCTCCAGCTGTTTGTGTGGGGGAAAAACGTTCCTGAGCTTTAGGGAGGAATAACACAGATCATCGTGTTAATAGTTCCTCTCTTCTTTCAGAGCCATTTCTCTGTTTTATGAGCTCTCTGAGAACGACTTGGCCTTCATCAAGCAGAGCAAGGATGGTTCTGGTTTCTTGATCAACCTCATTGACTCCCCTGGGCACGTGGACTTCTCCTCAGAGGTCACTGCAGCTCTGCGAGTCACTGATGGTGCCCTGGTTGTGGTGGACTGTGTCTCTGGTGAGGTTTTCTACAGCGGGAGCATATTTTGGGGAGTTTGGAGTGGGGGATAACTCATTCCTAACTGATCCTGTGTTTGGCAGGCGTGTGCGTGCAGACAGAGACTGTGCTGCGTCAGGCCATCGCCGAGAGGATCAAGCCCGTGCTGATGATGAACAAGATGGACCGAGCGCTGCTGGAGCTGCAGCTGGAGCCAGAGGAGCTGTACCAGACCTTCCAGCGCATCGTGGAGAACGTCAACGTCATCATCTCCACCTACGGAGAGGGAGAGAGCGGCCCCATGGGCAACATCATGGTGAGAGCCGGGCTGGGGTTGGGCCGCTCCGCTGGGAGGGAGCAGCTCCCTCCTCGGTGGAAGTTCCTTATCCCAAGTGGAGGACAGGGGGATCTCGAAGGTGCCTGAACTCTCGGGGTTGGGCTGGCTTGGGGCTCTTGCTGGCTCCCCTCCCAAATTTCCTGTTCAAGGCCCTGAGCAAATAAAGGCTGGGATTGTTGCCCAGAGCAGCTGTGGCTGCCCAGTTTCTGGATGTGTCCAAGGCCAGGCTGGACCGGGCTCGGGGCACCCTGGGATGATGGGAGGTGTTCCCTGCTCATGGCAGGGCTGGAATTAGGTGGTCTTTAAGGTCCTTTCCCACCTGCTCTGCTCCTGCTGGGTCCCTGGGAAGGGAGCAGGGTGGTGGGCCACAGGTTCTGAGGGGAAGCTTGTGCTGAACTCCTGCAATGCTGGAGGTGTCCATGCCTTCCTTATCCTCCTGGGAAAGATGGGAATCTTACCTGCACGTGAACCTGAGCCCACACCTGCTGGGAGTGGAGGAAAACCAACCCAGTTCCGTGGTACAAAGCTAAAATGGGGCCTCTGACCCAGACCTCAGAGGTGTTCACTGGGACAGAACTACTTTAGAATCTCAGTGTCCTGAAGCTCTGTTTTGTGATGGAGGGAGCTGAGGGCTGCTCCCCTGACCCAACTCTGCTGTTCCCTCTCAGATTGACCCGGTGCTCGGGACCGTGGGCTTTGGCTCGGGCCTGCACGGCTGGGCCTTCACCCTCAAGCAGTTTGCTGAGATGTATGTGGCAAAGTTTGCTGCCAAGGGAGATGCCCAGCTCAGCCCAGCCGAGCGTGCCAAGAAAGTTGAGGACATGATGAAGAAGCTGTGGGGAGACAGGTGAGGAGGGGATGGTGGTGGTTGGAATTCCAGATCGGCTCCGCATGGCTGCAGCCTGACGCCGCAGAGAGCGGGTAAAGGGTGTGGTTGTGCCTGATTTAACAGGAGTTAATTACATTTTGCTGAGTGCTGGAATGAGGGGGAAAGCAAGAAATGGCTCTTCCTCAGCAGCCCTTGGCTCTGCCCTGAGCGGGCAGAACAAGCTGTGCGTCTGTACCTGACCTGAGCGTGGACATTTGTCTGATTTCCTTCTCTCTGCAGATACTTTGACCCTGCTACTGGCAAGTTCAGCAAATCTGCTACCAGCCCTGATGGAAAGAAACTGCCCAGGACCTTCTGCCAGCTCATCCTTGACCCCATCTTCAAGGTGAGTTCCTCAGGGTTCCTCCTTGGCCGGCGCCTCCCGCTCTGCGCTTCTGTTCCGTGCGTGATGATGGAAAATTTCTTCACTTTGACCTGACTTGTTTGATTGAAGAAATTCAGCTGTCTGATACATCTGGGGGCAGATGGGCTGCATCTCCTGGAGGAGGCTGGGTGCTGGGGAGGAGCAGGAATTCTCTGCAGGCGCAGTGGTGCAGCTGCTCCAAACTGGGTCACGGCATCGCCGCCGACGGCTGCTCTTTTCGCAGGTTTTCGACGCCATCATGAACTTCAAGAAGGAAGAGGCGGCAAAACTGATTGAGAAACTGGACATCAAACTGGACAGCGAGGACAAGGACAAGGAGGGCAAGCCCCTGCTGAAGGTGAGGCTGGTCTGAGCCCTCTGGGGATCAGCTGTGCTAGCATCAAACTGCTTGGGAGGCGGGGAGGTGAATCCCTGTAGGGAACACTCTGACGGGGTCCTGCTGCTCTGCCCAGGCCGTGATGAGGCGGTGGCTGCCAGCTGGAGATGCCCTGCTGCAGATGATCACCATCCACCTGCCTTCCCCCGTCACAGCCCAGAAGTATCGCTGCGAGCTGCTCTACGAGGGCCCCCCCGACGATGAGGCTGCCATAGGTAGGACGAGCTGCTGCTTTGCTGCCAGCCCTCAGCTCCAACGCGCCTGCAGCCAGTTTGTTCTCCATGTGCACGGCTCAGGAGTCGAGTCTGTAGCTTTTCTAGCGTGGGTCAAAGGGTTTTAGTTTCTCAGAGCTCTGTTCAGAGCGTTGAGCTGGTTGAGTAACCTCAGAGTAGCCAGAGGGTCCATCTGAACTTGGATTTGTTGAAAACGTTTCTTGGTGATGTGATCTTCCATGGAATGATAGAATAGTTTGGGTTGGAAGGGATTTTGAAGCGCATCCAGCCCCATCCCCTCCGATGACACCTTCCACTGTCCCAGGCTGTTCCAAGCCCCGTCCAGCCTGGCCTTGAACGCTTCCAGGGATCCAGGAGCAGCCACAGCTGCTCTGGGAACCTGTGCCGGGGCCTCACCACCCTCCCAGGGAACAATCCCTTCCCAGTATCCCATCCATCCCTGCCCTCTGTCAGTGGGAGCCGTTCTCTATTTCCTCTTGACCTGACAGAAACCCTTGGGAGGGACAGTGGCTGCAGGCCTTGAGTTGGGTTTTAGGGTGGCTGCCAGATACATCAATAGCTCTGGGCTGAGCTGGTGTCTCTTCCCCTTCCCAGGCATTAAGAACTGTGACCCCAAAGGCCCCCTGATGATGTACATCTCCAAAATGGTGCCAACCTCTGACAAGGGACGTTTCTACGCTTTTGGCCGTGTCTTCTCTGGTCTCGTCTCAACTGGCTTGAAAGTCAGAATCATGGGACCAAACTACACACCTGGCAAGAAGGAGGATCTGTACCTGAAGCCAATTCAAAGGTGTGTCCTGGCTGGGCTGTTGAAGGGTTCAGGTTTGGGGTTCTACTGCCGTCTCAGGCCTGTCAGGGTGCTTGGTTATGGGCCGAGTGTGCTCTCCTCTCCTTCCCAACCTCACTAACCCAACTTTCCCTTTAGGACCATCCTCATGATGGGCCGCTACGTGGAGCCCATCGAGGACGTGCCTTGCGGGAACATCGTGGGGCTGGTGGGCGTGGACCAGTTCCTCGTGAAGACCGGAACCATCACCACCTTCGAGCACGCCCACAACATGAGGGTGATGAAGTTCAGCGTCAGCCCCGTGGTGCGCGTGGCCGTGGAGGCCAAGAACCCGGCCGACCTGCCCAAGCTGGTGGAGGGGCTGAAGCGCCTGGCCAAGTCTGACCCCATGGTGCAGGTGAGCGGCCAGAATGGATCCAGGGGCACTGCCTCCAGTCCTGGGAAAGCCTTTCTGCTGAGTGTTGGTCTGTGCCTTGCACCCTGGCTTGTCGCTGTGACACCCTCAGGTCGGTGGGGAGAGCACCTAGAAGCAGCTCCATGGGTCAAACACAGAAATCCCGTAGACAGTTGCTGGTGTTGGTGGCTGTGGCTCGTTCTGAAGCCTCACCCGCTGTTCCTGCTGTTTTCCAGTGCATCATCGAGGAGTCTGGGGAGCACATCATCGCTGGCGCTGGGGAGCTGCACCTGGAGATCTGCCTGAAGGACCTGGAGGAGGACCACGCCTGCATCCCCATCAAGGTAGAGAGGCTGAGCGCTGCCTGAGCTCAGGGTTTGGCCGCGTTTGGTGCCTCACGCCGCAGAATTCCGATTTCTGTCCCCGCAGAAATCCGATCCCGTGGTGTCCTACCGCGAGACGGTCAGCGAGGAGTCCAACGTGATGTGCCTTTCCAAGTCCCCCAACAAACACAACCGGCTGTACATGAAGGCCCGGCCCTTCCCCGACGGCCTGGCCGAGGACATCGACAAGGGCGAGGTGTCGGCGCGGCAGGAGCTGAAGCAGCGGGCGCGGTACCTGGCCGAGAAGTACGAGTGGGACGTCACCGAGGCCAGGAAGATCTGGTGCTTCGGGCCCGACGGCACCGGCCCCAACATCCTCACTGACATCACCAAGGGAGTGCAATACCTCAACGAGATCAAGGACAGCGTGGTGGCCGGCTTCCAGTGGGCCACCAAGGAGGTGAGGGGTGATGATGGGGTCTCAGTCTGGGTGGCATCCGGCGCTCTGCGTGTCCTTTTTTTGTTGATGCTTCTCATGGAGCAAAATGCGACGTCTGGACTGTCCAGGTCAATTAACACAGCTGGAATCTGAAGGGAAGATGCTCTGAGAGGCTTGTTGGGGATCTGGCCTTGGCTTCCAGTTATTTTCAGGATTAGACAGGGGAGCACTGCAGGATAGGCTGACAGACTGGGAATGGCACCAGGAAGGATTAATTCTTCTCTATACCACTTAGTTTCAGTCTGAAGGAGATTCCAAGCCACCAATGTCTGACATTACTGGGACAAAAAAGACCATTTCCCTTGGCTGAACACACTTGGCTTTCAGCACCATAAACATGTGACAGCTCTCGTGGCTTGAACCTCAGAGCTGACCATGAGCATGCTGCAGAGGGGCTCCATAGAGCCCTTAGTTTGGGAGAGCCCTCCAGGAATCCAACCTCTGTAGGTTTGAAGGTTCATCCCTCAGCGAGCATCAGTGGCTCCTGGGCAGGCCCTTGCACTTGCTGCTCGAGGAGCTGCTTCCACGGAGCTCCTGCGCGCCGAGGCAGCAGCCCCTTGTCCGGGGACCTTGCGTGTGACCCCGCTGTGTCCCCGGGCAGGGCGTGCTGTGCGAGGAGAACATGCGAGCCGTGCGTTTCGACGTGCACGACGTGACCCTGCACGCCGACGCCATCCACCGCGGCGGCGGCCAGATCATCCCCACGGCGCGGCGCTGCCTCTACGCCTGCGTGCTCACCGCCCAGCCGCGCCTCATGGAGCCCATCTACCTGGTGGAGATCCAGGTGAGCAGCCCCTGCCGGCGCTCAGGGGAGCGGGGCACGGCAGGAGGGCGCGGCACTGACCCCGATCTCCCTTGCAGTGCCCGGAGCAGGTGGTGGGAGGCATCTACGGGGTGCTGAACAGGAAGCGTGGCCACGTCTTTGAGGAGACCCAGGTGGCCGGGACCCCCATGTTCGTGGTCAAGGCTTACCTGCCTGTCAACGAGTCCTTCGGTGAGTCCCGGAGCCGTGCTGGGAGGGGGGAGCCTCGGGAAGGACCTCCAGAGATCCTTGAGATGAGCTGTTGGCTGAACCGTGTCCCCAAGTGCCACGTGCACACGGCTTTGAGATCCCTCCAGGGATGGGGACTCCAGCCCTGCCTTGGGCAGCTGTGCCAGTGCTTGACCATCCCTCTGGATGGAGACCATCCCTCTGGAGGAGAAACTTCTGATCTCCAGCCCTCCCCTGGCACAGCTTAGGGGTGTTTCCTCTCATCCTGTCACTTGTCGCCTGGGAGAAGAGGCTGAGGTTGCAGAACATTCCGGGTTGGAAGGGACTTCTCAAAGTCTTCCAGTGCCACCCCTGCCATGGGCAGGGACAGCTGACAGCTTCCACTGTCCCAGGGTACTCCAACCTGGCCTTTGAGACTTCCAGGGATCCAGGGGCAGCCACTGCTGCTCTGGAATTCCATCCCAGCCAGGAATTCCTTCCCAATATCCCACCTATCCCTGCTCTCTGGCAGTGGGAAGCCATTCCCTGTGTCCTGTCCCTCCATGTGCTTGTCCAAAGTCCCTCTCCAGGGGCTCCGAGTTCTCCCTGGAGCCTTTTTTCCATTCCCCTCATTCTGTTTTGGATCTCAGGAGCTGCTTTGGCTTCCTCTGGTCTATCCATGGACGTGACACTGAATTACGACCCCTCCTCTTCCCACCTTCCCACCTCACCTTTTTTCTCTTGTTCCTCGCAGGTTTCACAGCGGATTTGAGGTCCAACACGGGGGGCCAGGCCTTCCCCCAGTGCGTCTTTGACCACTGGCAGATCCTGCCCGGGGATCCCTTCGACAGCGCCAGCCGGCCGTGCCAGGTGGTGGCCGAGACCCGCAAACGCAAAGGGCTGAAGGAAGGAATCCCCGCCCTCGACAACTTCCTGGACAAACTCTAATGAAACTCATGGAACTCTGTGCGAGAACAGGAAAACAAAAAATTTAATTAAATTAGCGTTATCGCCCATGCCGCCCAGGGGGGTAGACGCTTTGTGACCCGCCATCTTGTTAATTAAATGGGTTTCATAGCGATTTTCAAGAACTTCAAAATGAGGAAATGAAACAAAAAGACAAAAAAAAAAAAAAAAAAAGCAAGCCTTATAGGTTTCTGTGTTGCACATGACTCATCTTTGCCATTGTAACTAAAACATTTCCACTAGATCTGCCCAATTCTGTATTTATTTGATTCAAAAAAAAAAAAACAAAAAAAAACCTGCTGCAGAATGGCTCGGAAAAGGAGGACAAGGAAAATGGTGGGGGGGAAGAGATGGTGAGGGGGTGAGGATGCCGTAGCTGCAGCGTGACTGTCCGTCGTGCCCATCGCCGCCTGTATTAGTGCCACTGGAATTAATAAAATTGGATAAATGGTGACGAAAAGTGACATTTTTGGGGGATGTTTTTTTGAGGGTGGGGTGGCGCCCTCTGGTGGCGGCGAAGGGGTGGCGCCGCCCGCGCGCGCTCACCTTTGGCCCCGCCCTCCCTGCGCGTGAGGCGATGTGGGCGTGGCCAGGAGTGGGCGGGGCTTGTGAGGAGACGACGCGGAGTGGGCGTGGCTCAGTGCGGCGGGGGCGTGGCCCGTGTGGGAGGGGGCGTGGCCTGCTGTGGTGGAATGTGGCGGCGGCGACGCGGGCGGCGGCGGCCCAGGTTGGGAACCGGGAGGGGTCCGGTGTAAATGGGGGGTCTGGGGAGGGCGATGTGGGACCGGGAGGGGAGGCGAGGCGCTGTGAGGGTGGCAGAGGGGTGATGGAGGGAGGGTGGGTGGGGTGGGGAGGGAGGGATGGCGCTGGGAGGGGTGTGTGGGGGTTGAGGCCTGTGGCGGGGGGTGCTGTGGGTCTGTGGGGCAGGGAGGGGCAGCGGGGGATCGAGACTGGGAGGGGCCGTGGGGCTGGAAAAGGAGGAGCTGGGATTAGGATGGGGGGATGTGGAGAAGGGCAGGGATGGGCAGGGGCTGGGGGTGTGAGAGGGGCTCTGGGGAATTGGGATGGGGAGGGGCTGTGGGGCAGGAAAGGGACGTGCGGGGATTGTGTGAGGGGCTGCGGGGCACGGAGGGTCAGTGGAGGGCTGGGATGGGGGCGAAGTGAGCCAGGAAAGGGATGCGGAGCATTGCGGGCACGGCGGGTGTGGGGCCTGTGGAGCAGGGAAAGGCTGTGCCCCCCTTCCCTTCTGTGTCCCCTGGGTTCTGGGGTGCGGTGACATCGGGGGACATCCCCGTGCCTCGGCACCGCGCAGCCCGGGGCTCTGCATCCCCCGGGCACTCGGGATCCCCGTGCTGCAGTTGGTGTCAGCTCCTGGGACACAGCCCCCCCTTTTTCCCGGTGCCACAGGTGCTGATCCCCGGCTGCTCCCCACACCCAGCGCTGGCAGCACGGGGCGGCTCCCGCTCCAGAGGGCCCCGCAGCCATGTCCACCTTCCGCCAGGAGAGCGTGGAGGACTTCTATGAGATGGGGGAGGAGCTGGGCAGGTGAGGAACATCCCGCTCCCTTCTCGGGGGGCTGCACCCGCAGCCGGGCGCTTCAGTGGATCGGGCTGCTGGATCCCCGGTGCTGTCCCTGTGTCCCTTCTGTAGGCAGCAGGGTCGAGGCTGTGCAGAGTCAGTCACCTCTGGCGGAATAGAAATTATTAAAAAAGAAAAGTGTTAATTAACGTTGCTCCCGCTGAAGCTCCCGTCCGGCTCCGGCTTCCGGCCCTCCTCGGTGGCTGCGCCTGGCCCGGCGCCTGTGGGAGGGATCCAGGGTGACTCAGAGCCGGCAGATGGGATTTAATCAGCCGGGATGCAGAGGCGGCAGCGGGGGGAGCTGCCTCGGGATCCTCCAGCGCTGCCTCTGCCGCGCCAGCCCCACGCCGTGGCTCCTCCTCGGCCGCTTGGGCAGCAAAATGGTTTGGGGTCGCTTAAGTGGTTTTTTTTGGGTTTTTTTTTTTTTTCAAAGCAGAGGAACTTCCAGGGGTTGCTCCAGGTTCTCGTGCCCCTCTGTGGGCGTGGTTGTTTGTGAGTCGTGGGGAAGGATGTGGTGCCCATGGATGGATCCCAGGGATGGATCCCACTCTGCACCCCAGGGATGTGCAAAGGTGTAAAGGAGTCTCGGGTCCAGGAGCAGTCAGTCTGATTTCAGGCTTTCCCCCCTCCTCCTGCCTTCTCCATCAGGGCTTTGGGGTCTCCCAGGACCACTGGGCTCTGGGATTTGCTCCTGGGGCTCCTGGCTGATCACAGCAGCACCCAAACGGCCCTGGGAGGTTTGGCAGCCGCCACATTCCTGGGAGGAATTCCTCCTGGGAGGAACTCCCTTCCTCCCCGCTGGCTGCTGTAAATCCCGGGGCATCACCGGATCCCAGCTCACGGCATTCCTGGGGGGGAGAACCCGCACCCTGCAGTCCCCCATCCTGCAGCAGCTCCTCTCCCGCCCTCACCCCGCAGCGGCCAGTTCGCCATCGTCCGGAAGTGCCGGGAGAGGAAGACGGGCCTGGAGTACGCGGCCAAGTTCATCAAGAAGCGGCGGCTGTCGTCCAGCCGCAGGGGCGTGAGCCGCGAGGAGATCGAGCGCGAGGTGGACATCCTGCGCGAGATCCAGCACCCCAACATCATCACCCTGCACGACATCTTCGAGAACAAGACCGACGTGGTGCTCATCCTGGAGCTGGTGTCCGGAGGGGAGCTCTTCGATTTCCTGGCCGAGAAGGAATCCCTGACCGAGGAGGAGGCCACGCAGTTCCTCAAGCAGATCCTGGACGGGGTGCACTACCTGCACTCCAAGCGCATCGCCCACTTCGACCTGAAGGTGAGCTCTGGGAGCTGCAGACAGCCCACGGAGCAGGGATGAGCCCCCAGGTGGGGTCTGGGAGCTGCAG
>JANEHK010000162.1:124032-138018 GCA_025960845.1 Tachycineta bicolor | reverse complement strand
TTCAACCCCCAGTGTCACATTTTTGGGGTTTAACCCCACAACATCCCATTTTAGGAGGGTTTCCACCAACCCTCAGTTATCACAATTTCGGGGGTGGTGTTCAGCCACATTTTGTGCAGTTCCCACCCTCTAAAGCCACATTTTTTGGGGTGAGGATCCAACACCCCCCGGTCTCACATTTTTTGGGGGGAATTTCATCCCGACAGTGTCCCGTTTTAGGGATAATGTCACATTTTTGGGGCTCATTCCACCCCCGTGTCACACTCTGGCCCTGCACCTGTCCCTCTCCCTCGCTGGCCCCGTGCGCTGCCGTCACCGTCGTGGCCAAAAATAACTTTTTGGCCGGCTTTTCCTTTTCCTAAATTAGTCATGGGGCAGGTGGAAATGTCACCCGTGCCACCATCCCCTCGGGAGCCCGGGGAGCCGCAGAGGTGTGCGGGATATAATTAAGTCGGGATTTTGTTCCTTGCTGTCTCCCCTCCTTTATTCCCCCAATTCCCATCTGATCATTCTGAAATTATCCTGAAACTCATCCAGGAGTGGCACGGGAAGGGATTTTTCTCCAAACTCCTGAAAAAACCCCCCCAAAAAAAAAAAAAGAAAAGGAATTTTTTTTTTTTTTTTTTTTTCTTTTTTCCTTTTCAGTCAAGCTGTTCAAAGAAAGGAATGTGGAGTGAATCTTACCGGAATGTCTCCTTACGAGGAATTTATTGAGCTGTTTATTTTTTGTACATAGACACAAATTCCTAAACTATTATCTCTCCAGAGAGCCTCCTCCTCCCCAGTTAACTCACATAAAATGAGGCTTTTTAAGGTAAGTTAACACCTTGGGGAACCTGTGTTTTAATTTGAATTATTCCAGATGTTTCGTAAATGGGGTTCTCTGAGAGGTGTCAGCCTTTTCAACAATATATTTTGAAGTTTATAACGTGCATTTTAAAATATTATCTTGCCTTGTTCTTCCTTTTTATAAAACCACAGCAATTAAGAGGTCACTGTTAAAAGTATCAAAGGTTCCTTGTCCTACAGTGGGTTGTGAAGTGATGGTAAAAAAATGAGTAATGCCAAATTTGGGGGTCTGGGGTCCTATTTGACATTTTACCTTGGGCTCTTCAGCTTTTACAGTGTAAAATCCAAATATTCAGGATTTCAAGGGAAGGTTTTGAAGGAATATACATATATATATATTCAGATATTTCCTAATTAATAAAATCCAGGATCCTCCAGACCATTTAGGTTCTGGCATCTCCTTTGCCTCGTGGCACCCTCCCACTCCTAATTCATATCCCCATTATTTCCAGGCTACTTTTCCTCAAATTGTGTTTGACATCATTAACTTTTATTCAGACCTGCTCCTGAGCTGTGTTTAAATCGAATTTTTCTCTTTCAGGCATGAAGAAGAGGTTTGTGGCCTCAAACCTCCTTTGCCTCAGCCCAGCTGTGTCCGTTGAGCTAAAAAATAAAAACGTTAATTTTTTCTTTTTTTTTTCTCTTCAAAGCTGCTTCTGCTCCTCAGCCACCAGGCCGAGGCCAAGTGCTAAAATTAGCTGCTCGTGATTAAACATGAGCTGCAAATTAGGGAAATTTTAACTGTCAGAGGTCAAGAATCTGGAGGTTTTGCAGGGGAAGATATTGAAGGCCAGGAAATAAATCAGCTTAAAGGCAGAACCTGCTGAATTTATGGATGGGAATACAGCAAATGAGCTTTTCCCGTCTTAATTCCATTGTTGTTATTATTATTAGGGGAAATATTAATGAATGATTCGGTTGTTCCTGGAGGCGCCACTTGTGCTTTCAGCATCAGTTCCAGGGTAGAATGGCAATTCCAGGGTAAAATGGTAATTCCAGGGTAAAATGGAAATTCCAGGGTAAAATGGCAATTCCAGGGTAAAATGGTAATTCCAGGGTAAAATGGAAATTCCAGGGTAAAATGGCAATTCCAGGGTAAAATGGTAATTCCAGGGTAAAATGGCAATTCCAGGGTAAAATGGAAATTCCAGGGTAAAATGGAAATTCCAGAGAGATCTGGAGCTTGGATTCTCGAGTTTGAGTGAAGTCAGGGGAGTTGAATTTCCAGCCCTGCTTGGCATTTGCAGGGCGTCCCCACAACCCCCCCTCGCCTGATGAAGGTTAAAAAAAGTGATAAATTGTCCTCCAATTACCTCCTACTCAATTTTTTTCCTCCTTTTTATTGCTTTTCTCACCCATCCCTGAACCAGGAAGTTGTCTGGGTTAAGAAATCAAATCCCAAGGGATTATTTTACAACGTTTGACCTCATGTGGAGGGAAAAGAAACCAAGAGGCTCCAAAATTGTGTCAAAGGTCCAAGAGGACACCGGCCCCGGCCACCCCTGCTCCAGTTCTCTTTGCACTGCAGACCTGCTAATCCAAATATTTTTGGAAAATTCCGTCCCGGTGAATGAAATTCGTGCCCTGCCCAGTTGGATTTGTCTGCAGGGACATGGCTTGGGCGCCGGTTGGGGTTTTGCCCTTGGGAAAGGGTAAAAAAAAATGAGGATTTGGCCAAAGCTGTGTCAAAAGAAACGATGAGTTTTTAGCGCTGGAAGGAGACGATTGTGGTGGGAGCGGCGGGATTGGGTTGTTTGGGATCGGGGAATGCTGAGCAGTGTCCCACTATCTCCACGAGGAATGTCAACACTTCTGCTTCTTCTGGGGGGGGGGGGGGGGGGGGGCGCCAGGGCGTGGGGCCAGCTGCTGCCGCTGCTGCTGCTGCTGCTGCTGCTGGGCTTTTTGGAAGCTCACAGGTGTAAACCCCACTCCTGTCCGTGTAAAACTCACTTCTCATTGGTGTAAAACTCATTTCTCATTGGTGTAAAACTCACTTCTCATTGGTGTAAAACTCCTTTCTCATTGGTGTAAAACTCATTTCTCATTGGTGTAAAAGCTCCTTTCTCCTCGGTGTAAAAGCTCACTTCTCCTCAGTGTAAAGCTCCTTTCTCCTCAGTGTAAAACTCATTTCTCCTTGGTGTAAAAACTCCTTTCTCCTCAGTGTAAAACTAATTTCTCCTCAGTGCAAAATCTCCTTTTCCTCAGTGTAAAACTCACTTCTCATTGGTGTAAAAACTCATTTCTCCTTGGTGTAAAAACTCCTTTCTCCTCAGTGTAGGACTCATTTCTCCTTGGTGTAAAAACTCACTTCTCAGTGTAAAAGCTCCTTTCTACTCAGTGTAAAAGCTCACTTCTCCTCAGTGTAAAGACTCCTTTCTCCTCATGTAAAAACTACTTTCTCCTTGGTGTAAAAACTCATTTCTCCTCGGTGTAAAAACTCACTTCTCCTCAGTGTAAAATGTCTTTCCCCTTGGTGTAAAAACTCATTTCTCCTCATTGTAAAAACTTGTTTCTTCTCAGTGTAAAATGTCTTTCTCCTCAGTATAAAGTCTCCTTTTTAAACCTTTCTCCCAGCCCCTCGGAGCTCCCCTGGCTGTTCCTTCCCCCGGTTTGTTTTTTCGGTTCCTCGGGGCTCTTTTTCCCTCTCCGCTATTCCCGCTTGAGCGCCAGCCGCCTGGGAGCTGGAATTCACGCACATAGCTCAGATTCCCGGATCCCTGCCTGGCCCGGGAGCCGCTGCTCCTCGGGAAGCTGCTGCCTGTATTTGGAGATCCCATTCCAGCTGTCCCCTTCCCTCCCGGCAAAACCCACCTCATCCCAGCGGGCTTCACCCGAACGGGAAAACAAAAACGATAATAAAAATGAGACATGCAAAGGCCAAACGTTCCGAAAGGCCTTTTTTAGCCCCGTTTCTGGGCCAGCCGCGCGTCCGTCAGCTGAAACTTCCTTTTTTTGGGGCTGGCTGGTGGCAGAGCTCCGTTATCTGCCCGGCGCTTTGCTCGCGCCAATGCCATTCACCGGGGAGCCTGAATCGTTCCCTCTCCAAAACGCTATTTTTGGAATCCTAATGTTTACGAAAAGCTCGCATTCATACTCTTTGTTGGGGCTGGGCTAAATTTAGGTTTGATATCCGTCCAGGGGCGTTGTTCCCCCGGGATTGTTCAGCTCCTGGGTGCCCCGTGAGCTTTGTGCTGCGGGATGTGACTCGTTCCTGCTGCAGCTGGAATTCAGGATTTTAATCCTCCGCTAATCGCAAGACGCCGGCTGCGGGACGAGCAAGGTCGTGCCAAGGTTGCGCCGGCCCGGAGGGGACGTCACAGGCGAGAAATGGGAATAAATTTCGCTTGGGAATGTCGGAGTTTGGGGCTGTTTATCCTTCCAGAGGCCTGGGGGAGTTGGGCGGCTCCGAGTCGTTCCCCAGACCCGTGTTGGAAGGAGAACGCGAAAACAGAGGCGGCGAGAGAGGAGAATCTGCCATGAAGCTCAGGGCTGCAGCCGCCCGGGAAGGGAGAAGGGAGGGAGCAGCAGCGTTAATTAGTGCGAGCTTTAATTGCCAGCCGAGGAGCTGCCGCCGCCAGGGTGACATCCCGCTCCTGCGGGAGAGGTCACACGGAGAGAGCAGCAGCTGGGCCCGCCAGGGAGAGACGGAGCAGAGAAATAAAAATAAAAATAAAAGAATTAAATATATATAAAAATAAAAATAAAACAAAATTATAAATATAAATATAAATTAATAAAAATAAAACTAAAAATAAAAATAGAAATTAAAAAAAATAAAAAATAAAAATAAAAATAAAATATATATAAATAAATAAAACAAAATTATAACTATAACTATAACTATAAATTATTAAAATTAAAATTAAAATAAAAACAAAAATTCTATATATATAAATAAATAAAACAAAATTATAACTATAAATATAAATATAAATATAAATTAATAAAATTAAAATTAAAATTAAAATTAAAATTAAAATTAAAAGTGAAAATAAAAATAAAAATAAAAGTGAAAATGAAAACGAAAATGAAAATAAAAAAGACGAACAAAAATTATAAATATAAATATAAATATAATTTAATAAAAATAAAATTAAAAATAGAAATAGAAATAAAAAAATTAAAATTAAAAATGAAAATGAAAATGAAAATAAAAATAAAAATAAAAGTGAAAGTGAAAATGAGAATTCCCTCCTGGAAGAGGAGGGACTGTTCCGAAGGTTCCAGCCCTTCCCCTTTTCCTCTCACACCGTGGCCTCGTTTTCCTCGCCTTGGCTGCGATTCCTGGAGGGAACCCTGAGAGACGTGCGTGCCGTGAAACTGGGAATTTACTGATTTCCCCGCAGTCAGAGCAGGCCCAGCTCCAGGAGGGGGAAATCATCCCTTGGAATCATCTCCTGCATCCCGAGGGCCTCTGAACCAGGTTAAATCCAGTTTTCAGGTGGATAAAATCTCGTTTTCAGGCGGATAAAATCTCGTTTTCAGGCGGATAAAATCTCGTTTTCAGGCGGATAAAATCTCGTTTTCAGGAGGATAAAATCTCATTTTCAGGTGGATAAAATCTCGTTTTCAGGTGGATAAAATCTCATTTTCAGCTGGATAAAACAAGGCAGGATCCACCTCACCCCTCACTCTGGGCTCGACATTTCGGGAGAAATCCTCTTTACCTCGAGCTGGCACTTTTGATTTGTGCCTGGGAGATGGGCCAGGATGGGAACCGCCGGGAATATTCCTGGGATGAGCTTTTCCTGGGGATTCCCCCGCTCAGGAGCTCCAGTCCGTGGCAGGGAAGAGCATCCCGTGGGACGAGAGATTCCCACTCGTGGGAGATCCCAGGAGGCAAAACAGCGATTTGCACTCAGCCGAAAAAGTCAGGTTGGAGCTGGAAAAGATTTTTTTTTTTTGGCTTGGAGGCAAACCCAAGATTTTTATTATTTTATTCTATTCTATTCTATTCTATTCTATTCTATTCTATTCTATTCTATTCTATTCTATTCTATTCTATTCTATTAAATTCCACTGGGGGAGGAATTCCTTCCCCAAATCCCATCTATCCCTGCCCCTCTGGGAAGTCACTCCCTGTGTCCTGTGCCTCTATCCCCGATCCAAAATCCCTCTCCAGGCCCTGGAAAACCACAACTGGATCACGCCAAAGCTCCCATGGGGTTGTTGAGGCCATAAATTGAATATTTCAGCTACAAAATTGTGACACCCCCCCCCCAAGGAGGTTTTTGTATAGAAATTAAACAAGAAAAGAGCAGAGGAACGGGCAGGGGGAAAAAAAAAAAAAAAAAGTTATTGATCCTGAGAGAATTTGGGGTTTTCTGGGAAGAAATAAAATCAGAGAGAGAGAGAAAAAAAAAATTGCTTCATACAGACTTACAGCACAGGTGTAGCCCGAATTTAAAATTAATTTCAATTAATATGTGTTTCCTGAAAATAAAAAATATCCCAGCATGACTACAGCAGTGCTTGTTAGAGGATTAAATTTGTAAGTTCTCCTCTTTCCAGTTCATGAATTATGTTAATGTTTTATCTAAACCCACTCAAATTAGGCATCTCACTGTAAATAGTTGTGTTTTAAATATGAAAGAATATGAAGTATTTATAATATTAATATTAAAAAGGGTTTATCAGGGTTTAGGTATTTTTACATTTAAGTGGCTTTGGGTTGTTTTTTTTTTGTTTTTTTTTTCTGTGTTTGGGTTTATAATTCCATTTCCAATCACGGTGTTAATTGGATTATAAAAAAATACATGTAAAAATAATATGAGATGAAACAACCTGAGGCGAGCAGGGTTCTGTACAGGTTGATGGGAAACCCAAGCAAAGGAATTTTTTCCATGGCTCTTTCCTAAAGCTGAGGGAATCTGGGAAAGGATCCTCCAGAACGCGAGTTATTTTAGTGAAAACCCGTGGAATTTTGCAGTGTCAGAATTTCCAGGGAGGCTTTTCAACGCCTTTCTTCAAGGGAGCAACGTCCAAACAAAACAAAATTCCTCATATTTTCCGCATGAAGCCGAATCCTAAATAAAATCTACCGACAGGAGGAAGGGTTGGCTGAAGGATTAGTCTCATTTTAATTGAATATCCACAGATTTTATGGGATAATACAAAGCAAAACTCAGGGTACAGACGAACAGTCCGCTAGCACAAACCACCTAATCACAACCACTGCAGAAAATGACATTTCACGCGTTTGCACAGGTGGGGTTGGGCTGGGAAGGAGCGAAATGAAATCAAACCCCAAAGAACCCCTGTGGCTGTGGCGAGTTCTCAACTCCGCTGCGCCAAAACCCGCTGCGTTTCTGGCTGCCAGGAGGGAAAGAAGGAAATACAAAAGAGGAAAATGTGCTTTTTTTGTGTGTGTGTGTGTTTAGAGCCAGTTTTTTTGTCCCTTTCTCCTGCTCCGGGCCGATCCCAGCTCATCACCGCCAGCCTTTCCTCGACTCCTGGGGAGTTTTGAAGTGCCGCTAAAAAAAAAAGGAATTGGTTGCCTTTAAAACCTTATTTTACACAGGAAAATTTAAAAAAATAAAATAAAATAAAATTTAAAAAAAAAATTAAATTTAAAGAAAAAAGGAAAAAAAAGAAAAAAAAAAGAAAAAAAAAAGGAAAAAAAAGAAAAAAAAGGGAAAAAAAAGAAAAAAAAAGGAAAAAAAAATAGAGATGGACAAATTACCATGAGCTCTAAATATCCACTCACATTTACACAGCACTGGAGAGAATGAAAAAAAAAGATAAAACTGGGATGGAATCTACGGCAGGATCCCAGGTGTGGCTGCTGCGCCTTCCTTGTGAGCCACAAGGAAAATTGCTGGACAATCCCAAATCTGGGATATTCTGTGAGGAAAAAACGGAAAAGCTGGAGCAGTCTGGAGCTGAGGAGGGCCTGGGATAAACCCTCGAAGGGAGGGGAAGGGAATTCCTGCTCTGGAATCAACGGTTCGGGAGAAGATTGGATTTTTCAGGCTGATGCGGAGCGGGTTGAGGTCCGGCCGTTGAATACACAACGAGGAAAAACCCCGGGATTTCGGTGAATGTGAGAGTGAAAGAACTTTTCCTGCAGCTAAAATGCGACTTCCCATGGATTGACCGGGAAGACAAAAAAAAAATAAAATCTCAGGAAAAAAATCAAATCAGGCCGGAAACTGCTCGGTAAAATCCAGGGAATTCGTAAATGAAATAATTTTGATCCTCCAGGGACGGTTTTCCGAGGCAGGAACGTTCCGGTGCGCGTTCGGGACGCCGAGCAGTCCAGCGGTATTGCTAAAGGGATGAAGGTTGTTTCATTGTCATTCTTTTAAACATATTTATATATTTATACGCTGGTCAAAGTTCTGCTGGAGACGCGCTTTCACCAGCCGCAGTGCAGATTTCTCCCCATCCAGCTGAGGTTTGTCGCTCCGCCTTTGGGACAGGGATTTTTTAATATTATTTTTGTGTTTTTCTGTCCCAGAATTTACAGTTTTTTTTTGTTTTGCAACCAACGCTTAAAAATCACCGGTTGAAATAAATTAATGATAATTTTTTTTTCTCCTTTGCTGCTATGAAATGCGCTTTTAGGCGTTTCTGATTTCTCCGTGATGGGGCTGCAGGTTCTTCTCTGTGTTGGAAAGACATAAAAACATTATCCACATGTCCATCCATCCATCCATCCATCCAGGAACATAAACCTTTCACGCTCATAAAACTCTGTGGAAAATTAAAATCTAGTGCACGCCACTCGGAGTGCTCCAGCACAAAGTGCACTTCTTGAAACAAACGAACAAACAAAAAAAAAATCGGTTTTGAGAGGTTAAAAATTGACTTTTGTATGCAAACAAGTGCCCACCTCCGTCTCGTGAAGGGAAATGGGGGATCTGTCCTTTTCCCAGCTGAAATTCCATTTCTCTGAAGGAATTACTTGGAAAAATGTGAAGTTTCGTTGTCAGATCTGCTCCTTCTGAATTATTATTTTTTTTTTATTCCTGAAAGTGCAGACAAGAGCGGTTTCGGGAAGGAATTAAAGAGCCAAAAATCACATTCTGCTGTGGAGACTGCTGAGGCTCCAGAGCCCCCAGAGGAAAGGAGATTGGGATTCCTCCTCTCCCACATCCGTGTTTTCCATGACAGCAGTATTTTCTGAACGGTTTTTTTTTGATGCACAAAATCTTTCTGGAGTTGGATTTTGAACCCGTCGTTGAATGTTTTATCCACTTTATTCACTGTACAATTGCAAACTTCCCTTGCGGTGCCCAGCGTGGGTCACGCTCCCGAAGCCGATGATTTTTTTTTTTTCTCTAAATCCATAAAAACGAAGAAAAAAAGGCGGGAAAAAAAAAAAAAAAAAAAAGGAAAATCTCCTTGGAGTGTTCTCAGTGAAGTCACAGACTGAGGGCCCACGAGGAGCTTTGTGATTGTTCACAGTCAGAACTGAGATGGATTTAACCAGCTCCAAGCCCCTCACAGCTTGGGATATTTTATCAATAACTGGTTTATAATGAGTTTGTTTGCTATTTTTTTTTTTTTTATTTTTAAAGATGGAGTGTGGGATTGTTTTTTCCATCTTCAGCCTCTGGGTGCAGCGCTCTGCTCTCCAAAGTCTGGGCAGGAAATCCACCCGTGGCTGGAGTGTGATGAGAAATGAGGTTAAAATGAGAACCGAGGTTAAAAAGAACTTTTGGTGCTTCCTTGGAGCATCCAGGGGAAGAAGGATCTCATCCACAGTGCTTCTGTTCGCTGAAAGGAGGAGAGGAGAGCAGCTTTGCGTGTCCGGAGGAGCCATCCCCACCTCGAGGAACAATCCTCCTTGGGGTGATGAAATGAGCAGGGAATTCTTCATCTGCCGGTGTTTCAGAGGGGTTTGGCCTGATCATGGAACCAGGGAATCCTGGAGTGGTTTGGAGGGAACTTAAATCCCATCCAGTCCCACCCTGGGCAGCGACACCTTTCCCTGAGCCAGGGCTGCTCCAAGCCCCGTCCAGCCTGGCCTTGGCACTCCCAGGGATCCAGCCCGAGGCCGTGCGAGCTGGCTCTGGCTCTGAAATCAGGCGTTTCCAAAGGATTTTGGCCACACCGTTGCTCCTTGATTTCCTTTCCCCCCTCCTTTGCTCACGGAATCGTCACCAGTCCAAAATCCGAATTCCAGGGGTCAACGTCTCCCCCGCGCCTCTGGGCTCTGGGAGCCAGCCCTGCGTCCTGCGCTCTCCCCGGGGATATTCCAGGCAGGAATCCCGATGGCTGAGGCCCTCCTGAGGGGAACTTCCAACACCCCAGCAGCTCCTGGGAGCTGCCGGCGGCGAGCGATTGTCCGGCGGCGCGCAGACGGAGACGAGGCGTGGGCGACTCCCCCGCCCCTGAGGCTCCTTCGAAACCCAGACCCTTCGGTTCCGTGGGGCAGCCTCAGGCGCCGGGATGGGACAAACCAGGACAAAAAACAATCGGGAAAACCCCACGGGATCTCCTCACGGGAATTGCGTCACCGAGGAACCGGCGGCGACGGAAGCTGGAGGGGCCGTGGGCGCTCGGTGTCTCCAGGGAGAGACTCACACTGGCCGTGAAAAGGAGGGAGAAGCTCTTCCCATCGCCTGTAGTGGTCGTTCCCGAGGCTGGCAGCTTTTGGGATGCCCTGGAGGAACCTGGGGCTGCAGCTCCAAAGAAGCCAAAGGGCTCCACGCCGGCCAGCAGCGAGCGAAGGGAGAGGTTTGTAATTTAAACCAAAAATAAATCCTCTTTCTGGGCTGGGGATTCACGGGCTGGAGGAGGCTCTTGGCTTACTACGAGGATACACAGTGAGTATTCGCACTGTGCTCTGCACAGACCATTCCTGGAACACGCCAGAACCTGTCCTGAAAAGTGCTGCTGGGGGGTTTGGTCGGTTTTTGTTCTTCTTTTTTTTTTTTAAAAAAAAAAAAAAAAAGGGAAACCAAAAGGTTAAAGGACTTTGAGTCTTGGAGGCAGAGGAGGCAGGCTCCGGGATTCACAGGACTTGCAAGAAGGTGGTGGCAAGGTCTTGTCCCCAGAGGTGGTAGAGGTGGGTGACTGCCGGGCTGCTCCTCCTCCTGCTCCGTTCCCCCGTGCTGCTCCGGCTCAGGACATGCTGGGCAGAAAAAGAGAGACAGGAGGGATTTTCAGGCAGCAAACTCAGGTAGGAAATGTTGTTATTGCCGCCACATCGACGGAAATAAAATGTGTTACTGAGACACGCAAAGCAGTCACAGAGAGAGAGAGGTTTCGCAGGGCTGAGGTCCTTCTCCGATCCAGCTCAAGGCTGAGAGCGCGGAGAGAGAGCTTCTTTGTTTATTTCTTACTTTTTTACATTTGTGGGTCTGGCAGAAGATTGGCTTCTGGGGTTTTTCACCCCTCAGCCAAGTGGCTAAACCAACTGTCAGTTACAATTGTTTTCAGGTTAGGAATATGCAAACAAAGGACAGAGAATGAAAAACAAAGGATTTGTTCATGTTACATCTGTGGGAAAAAGGTAGAAAACTGCTTCTAATATTCTACAGTAACTAAAAAGATCTGACTCCATTTATGAAAATTCAAAAGGCTTTAAAAAAACTCAGAAAAACCAGGGTAACAAGCAGGTTTGGGTGAAATCGTTCACAAAGGTGTGCTGGGGACACGGCTTTGATGGGACAATGCCTTGGGTGACACCAGGCTGGGGGATGCTGCTCATGGATCACAAATGCCACGGAATCCATCCCAGACACACAAAGAGCTCAAACCTGGTTTCCTGATCCTCTGCTGGGGCCACGGGCCTGCTGCGAAGAGAGGACAAAATAAGGGGATCTGCAGCACAAACCAATTCCCCCCCTCTGCCCGGAGCTCCTGGGTGTTCCTTGGAATAATTCAGCCTCACCCAGAGGATCTTTCCTTGTTCCCCTTCAGGAACCAGGATGAGAAGAGAGGCTGTGTCACCCTGATTAGCGCCAAAGCCAGCCCATGTTATCCTGGAGAGGGATTTTGTCTCCCAAACCCCTCCAGAATTTCCTTTCCCTACAGTTCCAAGCCTTTGCCAGCTCCCGAACACTCTGGGAATGTCCCGTTGGATCCCAGGGGTGCTACCAAAGGGTTGTTCTCATCCCCGAAGACTGCTCAAGAGAAGGATAAATCAGAGAATCCTTACCTTTCCCTCTCAGCCATGTCCTGTTTCTCCTCTGCCCTGTAAACACAAATCCCATCGGGAATCCATCCCCCAGTGGGAAGGAGGGAGACTCCAGTGCCTCTCTGGGGTGATGGATGGCGGAGCCACTCTCCATCCCCTCCCTCCCCAAATCCATCTCACCTTTCTTTCCTGGCCTTGATCCTCTCTTCTTCATATCTGCCACAAAGACAAAGCCTTGATTAAATAAACAGAGCTGATAAAACCGAGATGAAATCCTTTAAATGCCGCTTTCAGTCACGTTTAATATTTCCTGCCGCCGTCTGAGGCTTTCCCTCGGCTGGGCCAGGTTTGCCCCAGGCTGTGCCTTCCTTCCCAGTCCCTGGATTCTGAGTCAGCCCCAGGCAGGATTCCGTGCTGCCCCTCCCCAGAGCCCCAGGGTCCCCTGGACTCACTGGAGGACGCAGTCTGGGATCTGCACGTGCTCCATGGGGATGAGCTGCTCCAGCTCCTCCAGGCTGTGGACGTACTGGATCTTATTGATAAACTTCACACTGGCAGAGAGACAGAGAGAGGAGCGCTGACACCTCGGTGGCTCCTAGAAACTCCTCAGGAATTGTCACTGGAAGTGTCTGAGAGATGTGGGACAAATGGCAGCTTCACCTCGGTCACCCCTGGCTAAGGGGGAGCTTAAAATCAGATTTGTGAGATTAAACCCCAGGGAAGGGCTGGGGCTGTGCCAAGGGGTTGGGATGGAGCTCAGGGAAAGGTTCTTCCTCCCGAGGGTGCTGGGCACTGAAAGATCCCCAGGGAATGGGCACGGCCCCGAGGCTGCCAGAGCTCCCGGAGAGTTTGGAAAACGCTCTGGGCAGGGTGGGATTGTTGGGAACAGGGTGGCGCTGGATGATCCCGGTGCATCCTCCAACCCCAGGACATTCCACCGCTCTGTGACCCCAGATCTCCACCCCGAACCCCGCTGAGGCCGGGGAAGTTGTGCTCACCTGATGAAGGGTCTGGAGATGGCCAGCACGGTCCGGATGAACCACGACGGGTGCACGATGATCAGCGCCTTGAGGTTCTTCCGCAGCCTGGGGACGAGCCGGGGACGGAGTGTCACATCCCAAGGACCTTTCCCAAACTCCCCTGGATTCCAAACGGGCGTTGTGGTGCTGCCCACCCAAATAAAATCCCTTGGGAAGCTGGGGGGAGTTTATAAAATCCCAGCTCCGCAGGGCGTGGGAGCGCTGCTCTGCTCGGCTCTCTGGGAACATCATCATAAACCAAAACATCCCGAGGCCAGGCTGGGCAGGGCTTGGAGCAGGCTGGGGTAGGGGAAGCTGTCCCTGCCCGTGGCTGGGGAGTGGAACGAGATGATTTTTGAGGTCCATTCTGGGTGTAAGGAATGTGGGACCAGGCCAGACTCATTCGTGTGGAAGAGCAGCTTCTGATTTTCCTTTGAGTTCTAGGACGGGACAAAGCCTGGGAAGGACGAAGGGTCTCCAGCAGCAGGATTCTCACCTTCTGTCGATCATCTGGTAGCATTTCTTCAGCCAGCCCAGGCCTGGCATCCTCCTGCGGGGCGTGGCCCCGTTCAGGTACACGATCATGTAGTCCTCGGCCACCAGCAGCTCCAGGCTGCTGATCACGTACCTGGGGGTGACAGAAAGGGACCCAAATCTGACCCAAAAACGTCCTGTAGATGTCTGCACGTGTCGCCCCGAGAGCGGCTCCGGAGCCTTTTCCCCCAGAAGAGGTTTGTTCCCTCGGTTTGTGCCCTGATGGAGACGCCAGCTCCATCCCCTCCCCAGCAGCAGCATCTCCCACCCGGGGAGCGTCCCAGCCTGGGCGTGAGTCCATCCCAGGCAAAACTAACGGGGATATCTGAATATTTGAAAGTTTGAAAAGTGGAATAGTTGAAATTTTGAATATTTGATTATTTGGATATTTGAACATTTGAAAATCTGATTATTTGGCTATTTGAAAATTTGAATATTTGAAAATTATTTGAATATTTGTTTGTTTGAATATTTGAAAATTTGATTATTTGGATA